>CAJUYH010001215.1:0-33515 GCA_910591685.1 Galerucella tenella | reverse complement strand
ATAAATATATATATATATATATATATATATATATATATATATATGTATATATACACATATATACATATATATATATATATATATTTATATATACACCCTATTGAAATCACAAGAATAAATTTAAGGTGTAACGAACAATTTAGAGACCTCTCCTCTGCGTTAAAATGTGTGTCACAATCGACGTGTAAAATTGCTAAAAAGATAAGGGATTAGTAAAGGAAAGGAAATTAATGGCAGAAATTGAAACAAATATTTGCGGAATTCTTTTGATTTTTTCCAAGGGCACTTTTTGCTAAACTATTTTACTTTTTTTCTCATTTATTAAAGATCAACTGCATGGCAGTTGGCAGGATAGAGTCATGCCCTGTTAATGTTAATTGTATGGTTCACTGATTAACTACAGACTTGTGCAGTTATATCAAACTAACATCAATTTTCAAATTCGAATTAAAAATAGAGAGAAAAATTTACTGGTTGAGGTGAAATAGTACTACTGTCTGCTTGGAAGATTAAATTTTCTTATAATTGGCATGCGTTTTCAAAATCATTGAAATCATCATTCTGTATACTATACAAAATTCATCACAAGTCGCTTGCACTTTGCATACCATAAATTTCATTGACGAATTCCAAAATATAAGTAATTTGATGGTGACGTGACGAACAAAAACTTATCGATGTGGTGATTGGTAATTGGATCATTACTCACGCAATTATAATTGTACATTGTAAAGCCAATAAATATTGTCATAATTAAAGTGTCATTTGTGTTCATAGCGCGGTACTTTTTTTTTCTTTTTTTCATTTATCGTAATCAAGGCCATTCACGTTATTCCTACATACACTCAGAAACATCGAATTGTGAATAAGTTAAAATGTAAATCGTGCGAGGGAAAGCAAAAAAATTATCTCAAAATCGATCAAATTCTCAGATTCACATTGGATCACTAAGCTTGCATTATCGTATTAATTGCCGTTAAAGAAAAGATTGGGGCATAAGTTTGACAATACTGTGCAACGTTGAATATCATTATAAGCTCATGAGCAACAATTTAATGGCACATTGGGATTCTTTGATAAGTATAAAAGCGATTTACAATTTCAAATTATTAGTCATAGTTGCATATTACAGCGACTTCACTATATGCGGAAATTCCATGTATTTTAATCTCCGGTATTATCGTCATTAAATAATACATCTAGTTTCGATTCGCTGCTTTTAATTGTTCGTTTCCACATGAATAGAATTTAAGTACGCATCACTAGTTTGCGCCTATTATTGAATATAAATAGTTTTTCGCGCCATGTTCGCACTGTTTGAAATGTCAGTTTCATTTATTCATATGCCGATAGTACGATTCACTGAAACTTGTTGAAAATCATTGCGGTACTTTGGTATCCACATTTCACGCGTTGCGATTACCTTAGAAATGTCACCGAACTTGTTACTTCATAATGATCTATAACAATTGAGAATTTATGGCTAGTCTAAATGGAGGTTTTTTCCATACCACATTGAATTGAGTTGCCCGTGTGTCCAGCTGAATGAGAACATCAATATGTATATATTTTCACAATTTTCATTTCTTTCACGTGAATTTTGTCCTGTTCCCGTACAATATTTAATGGTAATATTGCGTAATTTTGTAATAGTCTTTTAGGGCAAAAATCATGGGATAGGGCAGTGCGTGGTAATCTTTATTATATGCAGCTAGCCTATAAAAACTTTCAATATTACTAAATTGTTCTATATTTTCAAACATATGGTAGAGAATGTAACGTATTGAACGTAAAAGCATGATACTATACAGATAATACAGCTGTTTAATTAGTGTAAAAGTATAAATTAATATGTATTTTGACAATTTGAGGCAAATCGTGGCAATGAAATGGGGGAAGATATTGTAATGTCTTTTGTGAAAATAGAAAATGAGAGCAAAAAAAGTAGATAAGCCCTGAATATTCTCGAACGATCATTTATGTATGGAAAAAGATGAAAACAAAATTGAAAAAAAAAACGAAAAAAAAGTTGGTAAATCGAGACACTGAGCAAATTCAGGTGCGGTCTGGCTCTTCGATTAATATTTGAACGTCTGGCTTATGCTAGGTTAGTACTGAAAAAAGTTATCAGGGGGCGTTGATAAGGTGGCAGATGTTATCCGCAAAATTCAAGGTTTCTCTATCTGCAATGAAACGTTGCCAACTAAACATTGGCCCGCAAATAAAAATATCGTGGCCTTGGTACGTCACTTTTATTCATCCATTATAAATACTGAATTATTAGGCACATTAAATTGCTGCTGTTGCCATCCGACACTTTACTTCATTGAGCAGAAAGAGTGCAAACTCAATACGTTATCGAAACTTTTCGTAGCTTGACGATAGTTTTACATCATCAATTATTTATTGCCTCTATTTGTTTATGTGCAATTTTGTATTGAGATAATTCATGAAGTATGTGTTAAATGCATGTAAAAGTATTAGCGCTGCATTTGTCCGGAACTTGATCGTGCTGATATATATATATATATATATATATGTATTTGTATACATGTCCATAAACAGAGAAATTCTTATCGGTAAATATTTGGCATCATTTTAAATTGGAAAGTGCCATATCAAGGGTCGCGGTGTTTCGCTGCGACGTTATGATAATCTCATGTACATTTTTACATTTTACTACTATAAAAATAACGATAATGCCGTGAAAGATTTTTCTTTATATTAGTTTATGTAGGTAGTTCAGTGAAAGATATTAATGTGTATGATATATACATAATTAAGCGATATTCTATTGTCATTGAAATTTACGTGATGCAGTTGTTGTTCTTGTTCTACATCTTCAGTCGATAGAATTAATCTATCTGACTCTCCGTCGCTTAGAATCCTCTGAAACCACTGCAATCTCTGCAAAAATAGAGCATGGCATGGCGCGATACACTCTACAACGTTATCTGACAGAAATAAATGTTTCTTGTAGCGTGAAACTCATTTTTGTCCCTATTTATCCGGCTGCCATTTCTTCATAAAGTTTCTGCCAACTTTTTATCATTTTTTACGAGCATAATATTGTTACGCAAAAAATAATAACGCAAGATATGTTGATTGACGATGGTGGATAAACGAAATATTAGCGTAATTATAGAGTGCTCTATGTAGCAAGTGAGAAGAGGAACACAGTTTCCATTATAAACTCCCGTATTCTCATAACTTTTTTTTTTGTTCTAAAGTATTAACTTGGTAACTTGTTTTAATATTTTTTTTTTAATGTTTTTCACAATAACATTGTCGAACCGCATGGTGACACATGATGATATTGCTGATGACAAGCCATCATTGAGTATATTTGTAGGAATGTCTACTGAATGACGCATCAGTCACTGCATTTTATGCGATATGAAGCAAAAATATGAATATTCGGAATAAGAAAAAAACAAAAACAACAATACATACAATATGTATAAGGGGACAATGGTGTAAAATCGAGTACTATCTAATACACGTCAAATCTCCTTTGATTTTGCCACACCTTTCACAATTCACAACCGATTCTTCACCTATACTGCATTGATATATTATCGTTTTATCCAACTACTTAGATTCCTTTATTGCAGTAACCGAGGAAAAAGTTTTTTCTCTCTCTCTCTCGTTCGTAATTTGGATAGGAAACACGTTGAGCGTTTGAATGTGATATGAAAAAAAATTCAATATCCATAGTTTGATAAATTTGCAGAATTCTTATTTTATCATAAGCGATTTGTAATTAAAAGAGTTATTTGTTGATTGTTTAATTTGTCACAGACGTATAAACTCGTTTAAAGCAATCTCAATTGTGGTTCAGCTGTAAAAACTTTTTTGCACCGGCTTACGTATATTCTCATACTATTTTGAATTACATTCTCATATTGGGTGTGTATTAACTAAACATCTTCATATCGAATGGTTACATATATGAGCCGATGAAAGCCAGGATGAAATAAGTTACAAAAAAAAAACGTTTTTGTGACTTATGTCATCCTGTGAAATGTACTTTCATACCGCATTTGAGAAATGTACTTTCTAGCAAAATTTGAACCCTATGAGTTCAATAGTTTCTCTACAATTAGCGCTACTTGTTCTGCCTTTATAAACACATAGTGCGTAGAAACTTTGAAATCATTTTTCTCGATATGTCATCTCTGTGACTTAGGCTACTCTGGCTTCCAACGGTTCATATAAACATCAATATAAATAAATATAAATAATTACATAAAAGTGAGTTTTTTTTACTAGTTCCTCCGTTTTTTTTGTTTATGTGCTTCAACTATTCAAATATGTAAAAAGTTCCGTCATAAAATTTTTCATATTCTCATCGTCTTCTATCCTGTTATTTGTATCTATTTGTATTTGGGGCTACTATATACACCCAAGGAAAGCTGTTGTGAGCGGTACGTATATCTGCTTACAAGTAGAGAACTTTATCGCAAATCAATTACTTATCGTTCGGCTTATATATATTATAGAAGAATCATTGCAGCCGTACAAATCGAGGCGTCGCAAACATTTATCTCCATTCAAAATTCCTGACTTGTGAGTAGGTGGCATTGGAACAGATTATTATGACGAGTAGGATATTTTAATGAAAATTGTTTTTATGCAGCCAGTATGAATTCTTCAAATCCATCCTGTATTACATTTCTATATGAAGTCAATAAAATCGCTGATATTGCGCAAAACAATCAAATATATATACCAAGGTCGTTGTTCGAGTGTAAAGTATGATTGCGTCATTATGACATTTGTGAGTACACTATACGATTGCGAATACCTACAGTGAATTACATTGATATTGAACAGTCTAATGCATTTTCATTGATTTTAATTTTTTCGACCAACATATTATCATTGTTATTATTGTATACGGGGATACACGTATATTAAGAAGGCAAGTTTGTCATACGCGCCAATTTCTCCTGACCTCAGAGAACAGAAATTCGCTTCGATAAACGACATCTATGATTTCTAAATAAATATAGGACACATTTCGTGTAGTTCTTTTAATGTTCGGACATTTATAAATTTTCATTTGTATTAAATTTTTTCATTCTTATTTTTTCGTTAAAGGTGAAGTGATTGAAGTAAACTTTTGGGACATTTCCAACATTATATTCTGAAAAATAATTTTTAACAGTTACATTAGTTGTGAAATTTCGCAGATATTCAGTCCTTTCTAATTAAAATTATGCAACAGTTACACAACATCATATGTTTTACTGTAGTATTATATTGGCATGCAGAACCATGATACGATTTGATTTAAAATGAAATTTTACAATCAAATTTTATTTAGAATCACAGTAACTCATGTAACTTTTAGCGTGATGTCTTGGTGTTGCCCAATAGTTAAATGGCATAGTCGATGTAAAAATTACTGAGCAATTTGCTCTGTATACAATAGCGGAATATCCCTCGACATCTGGCGGAATATTGCCACAGTAGATGAACAAAGTGGCCGTGGTGATGATTTTATTACATATTATGTATATAGAGGGACTGAGCGAGACAGAGGGCTACGCAACGACACACTTACGTTCGGCTATAATGCATACGTTTATGGTAATAGATGTTTGCAAGTATCTGTATAGGCTGTGTATATTCATTCCCTCTCTCCTTGTATTACGCCATTTCTTCGAATTTCGTTGGTTCTCGGAGGTCATAAATATATCGTTCTCACTCTGGCGTTGGTATATGGCTCACTTGCCTCACCTCGCACTCTGCACAGATAAAACGTCATAAATGAGTAGGCCTCACCGTGAATTTACTTTGCCACGACGACCGCGTACCCGATGGCAAATCTCTCAAGGCCAATCAAAAATGTGTCTGCATATATATATATATATAGAATTGGCAAATTCAATTAAAATTTTTATCTTTAGCAAAGTATATAAGTATTTATTGATGACAACCATGTCTAGCTTGTTTTCGCTTGTGCCATTATCGATGATGAACTTGATTTCTCCTTGACAAATAAACTGCGCAATAATGATTGAAGGTAGATTGGGAATTGAGAATGTGCGCGAATGTAGTAAATTAAAAATTTTAGAGAATATGTTGAATATGTAAATAAACTTGCCGGTACACAAGTGTCATTCTTTTATTCCGTTATCTCACTATCACAATTTAATTATTTTTTCTGTTTATTTATCTGTATCATATGACTTAATTTAATACGATATTATATTATGTTATTTTGACAATATATTTTGCTATATCCTCTTATCATATTTAATTCGATTCTTATATCTAATGGTTCATTGCATTGAACATATAGGCACAGTGTGAACGCGAAGGAAGGGGAGAAAATTGAAGTGAATTCGATGTTGTAAGACTAGTAAATACTATCAGTCGGTAACGTTGTTTGCTGTTACGATAAAATTAACATTCGTGCAGTTTTCATTATTATTCATCTGTGGTCACAAGCGCATTCAAATATCAATATCTGATGCATATTTACCAAAAATCGAGTGCGTTAATATAATTGTCGACTGCGATTTTTTTTTTACATTTCGAAAGTAATTGATTGAAAGGCTATTGATCCTGTTGTAGGTTAACTATGCGCGTTTAGAGCCAACATCAGCTATCATACACGGCCACATACACCAAGATTATAATTAAGAATAATATGAGTCGTTGCGGTATATTTCGTTGCCACCTGCTAGCCTTAATTCAATGTGCGCGCCCTTTTTTGCCACGCGAACTTTACTTCTACTTGGCCCTTTAATATTGCACCGTGGTTTCCGCAGTTATAGATACAGTAGGTCTGCCGGGGGGAAGACTGTTGCCGAAGCAACTAGTCGAGTAAAATTTCATAGAGTGCCATCGCCATACGTACATTGGCAGTGTTTTTGTGGTGGTATTGCATCTGTGTGGACGTCATAAAAATTTTTAGGAACGATTGAATTTTTCATAGACACATAGATATATTTCTCTGTTGGCACATTTACCATTCCATTATAAAATATCCTGCATCGTTGGCATTCAATTTCATCAATCTTGTATTAACTTTCTCATTAATGTCCACTCACGTTTAGTTGGTATTAAAATTTTGAATACTTGAAAGTGTATGTCATTATTTCCAACATAATTATCAAAAAATATATTTTAGTTGAATTGTTGTTTTCTGTCGCAGCCGATCAATGCCTGCTTCCCGCACCTTTCTCGCTCTATCCCCCGCTGTTATCATACTTAATAAATAGCTATTTATTTGTTGTCTTTATTCTAATTCACGTAGCACTATGTCCTGAGTGAAATAAATTGATGTCTATCTATCTATCTATCTATTTATCTATCTATCTATCTATAAATCTATCTATCTACCTATCTATCTGTCTATCTATCTATCTATCTATCTATAAATCTATCTATCTACCTATCTATCTGTCTATCTATCTATCTATCTATACATCTATCTATCTATGTATCTACCGGTCTTCCTCTTAATTCTACCCCATCCTCCCTCTCCCGCTCTATCTCATACGCTTTGTCGCTTCTTCACACATACTCCAATTTTATTTTTTGAATCTTGGTCGCTTCTCTTACACATTGACATATACATAATTACATTCATCATTTGCACTCGTTTTTCCTGAATTGCATTGGATATTAAGATTTGCGAGAATGGACTGAGCCCCCCCTCCTCTTTGGTTGCAGACCGGGAGGTTGACGGGGAGGAAGGGGGCTGGCAGTCCGCCACAGAAGCGTTCGAAAATCAACCGGAATACAACGATGCGATAGGAAGTTCATCGTCAGCTTGTCTACGCATACCAACATCTGATTTACCAATTATTGAACTACTTCATGATATTAATCAGCATATTGCATTTAAAGCTGAACCGATATCGCCAAAAAACGAGAATATAAAGATAGAGGAAACATGTTTAATCGAGAATGAAACAAATTATCCACATGAAGAGGCTACAATTACTTTGAATTCCTTTGAATACGATACAAATCGTGTATGTGGCATTGATGATGATGAAAATAATGACGAGGATGATGATATTGATGAAACTACACCCAATAAGGAACCATCGATAAGATTGCCGAAATTACGTCAAATGAAACAAAGAAAAATCGATGAACTATTAAAAATGCCAGTACGTCATGGAAATAGCACATATTGCAATTTTTGCAGAAAAAGCTTTTCCAGGGCTTGGTCACTTCAACGACATCTCGCGGATACTCATTTTTACGTGCCTCAGTCGCTCGCATGTGATCAATGTGGCAGAAGATACAAGTCAAGGAACAGTCTTGTCAGTCACAAGAGTCAGTATCACGCACGAAAGGAACGAAAGGAGCATGAAACAGCAGCATAGTGTGTTGGCAAAATTACTTCTTGAGTTCGCGGTGCCAAAGAATTGTTCAACTGTGAATTTACCTAAATGAGTGATACGTACCAATAAATTTAAAGAATACACCTACAAATACAGAATTGCACACTATTCCAGACCTGATTGTAGTTTCGAGACTCTTGATATTCATCGTGGTTATCTGGATTATCAAATTATAATATATCTACTTCATCATATTAATATAATGTCTATATTGTACTTATTTGTTCGATTCATCGCATTAAAATCAACTCATTACGTATAACATACATGATAGCATACGAACACACGTACTCATACATATAGACAAAGCCACGCGTGCCAACGCACGTATGTGTATATATATATATATATATATATATGTGTGTGTGTGTGTGTGAGTGGGTGTGTGTATAAATATGTGTGCATTATCATAGTTCACCGCGATTATTGCGAATATTTCTACGGACAATTATTTTATTTTATTTGAACATTACATATTGCAATGATCATTAAAATGAGAAATAAAAATAATACGTGTGTGGACATAGATGATATGTAATGGTTGAGAGAACGGCCATAAACTACAGAAATACATCAATTGTTAGTTTTTAATTATGCATAATGTACGTCGAGATTGCATCATATTATTACATTCAAGTACGTGTCAATCACTTCAATGCATCACTACATTCAAAGTATATTACACCTGTATATATTATATTTACATATCTACATTTGTTATTAAGTCTACTTCACTATCATGCTGTAAATAATACGCATTAATGTATATTCATATTTCTATACACATATATATATATATAATCTATCTAAACATATATATATACAAATTTACATCTGGTGTTTTTGACACTAACGCCATCACTGTCCACTGACCGCTGAACTTCTTTGATTGCTTTGAATTTTTCTATATGCTAAATATATATGTATGAAAAACAATAATGACGTATCGTTTGAAACCCATAGTCGCAAAACCCACACTCATTAATTGTGGATAATGTTTCAATTATTCATACCATGTACGCGAATCTTTTCTTTCGATTATCATCATGTCAATCTTACTTAAGAATGGTATTTTGAAATATAAATTTTTCCTACATGTTGATAAATAAAACATACGTAAAAGTATTCGATCGTAGAGTTTTCAAACAACATCCAAATTTTGACAACATGATTATTGACATATGTTATTTGTGACATTTTTGTTTCGGACCTCACCTCATACATTCACTTATATTAATTTGAATGACTGTCAAGAATTACATAATGAATATATACGTATTATTTGTTTAATACTTCTGAGAAAAATTGCATATAATTTAAACATTTAATAAAACAAAGAAAAAAAATAAACAAAAGAGATAAGAATGCCAAGCACCTGCATTTAAGCACGGCTTGTGTTAATGGTGCAGAATATATAATTGGGAGGCATCATCATCATCAATGCTCACATTGAAACTGTGAGCCAACGAAAAACAAAAAATAAAATAATAATAATAATAATAATAATAATAATAATAGTAAATAAAAAAATTAAAAAAAAAAGTAACCCTGTGTCTGGTTCTGCCGTCAGGTCTGATGGCCGGCAGCAGCGCAACTGATGAGTTTCGATGTGAGCCTTGCAACAAAAACCTTACCTCTCTAACTCGGTTGAAGCGGCATATACAGAATGTTCACACCCGGCCTAGCAAGGAACCAATTTGCAATATCTGCAAGAGAGTATACTCTAGTCTCAACAGTTTGCGGAATCATAAGAGTATCTATCATCGGCAACACGGAAAAATTGAACAGCAACGGAAGGATGACGAACACCAGCAGCAACAGCAACGTGAATTGCAGGATAAATCTTATTCTCAACAACAGCGTCAGCAGTTGGGCTGATGTTGTCTATTCATTATTTAGTCGCCAGGGTCTTGTTTATTTTCATTGATTTATCCGGAATGAATTACAAATGATAATACTACTTTTGTGCCTTGGAGTGAGAATTTTCACTGGTCAAAAGTACCTATAGTGAAATTATTTATCGAGGGGGTTCAATGGTAAATGTTGGTTTAATCACATGGGGAATTTGCAATCGGGGTTTTATTTTCAAAGGTACGAAAACAATGATGAAACGATTATTCATTGACATGCACAAAGTTACCAGGATGGCACATTTGTGGTCATCTGAGAATGAGTT
This sequence comes from Galerucella tenella, assembly GCA_910591685.1. Classification (NCBI taxonomy): domain Eukaryota; kingdom Metazoa; phylum Arthropoda; class Insecta; order Coleoptera; family Chrysomelidae; genus Galerucella; species Galerucella tenella. Next base: position 22,967 of record CAJUYH010001215.1, on the reverse strand, counting down.
AGCATTTTTTAGAGTACATCAAATAATATTAACTAATTAAATTATAACAGTAATGCAATATCTGTGGAATGTTTCTTCATCAAGCTCAGATTAATTGAAAAAAAAGTGAATTTTATTTTTTATCACCAGTCGAGGCTCTACAATAAGAATAGTACTCTTGTTGGTCTAATAGTAATAATTTGTAGAAAATTGATTGACGCGCTTAATCAGCTAAGAATGTATTTTTTTTTATTTTTAATTTTTTTCGATCCACAAACCTCTGTGCCAAAATGAATTCTAATAGAGTAATGCAAATACAATAATTCACTGATTACGATAACATAATGTACCTAACATGATGTGTGCTGTTATATTTACGAAAAATTATACAAATACGAATCATTGCATATCGTTGTATACTTGTTATTTCACGTAGTTCAACAGATATATTCGATATTAAAGTGATATTTTAGTGATGATAGACACGTTACGCTAAATCCGAGGCTTAAGAACTACTGAATGCATGCGTTTAAACTTGATCAATATACATATAAATACAGTGAATCACTTTTTATTATATAACATTGATATAAATTCTGCAATAGCTTGTTTTAGGCACTTAATTTATTTGGTAGCAGAATTGATATGAAAATGTTGTTGAAAAGATTAATTGAACGTTTATATTTTATATTCTGATTATAAGGATTAATATTTTAGAATATAAGTTGTTGTCATGCGATGTGCTGCTGTATTTTTATTCAGGTGTGTAAATTTAAGTTTATTCAGTGGCTGTTACTTTTTTCTTTTTTTTCCTATCGTCTTATTTTACCTTTTTGTATTTTTGAAATAACCCATACACTCTATATATATTCTGAGTTCTCACAGTCATGCGTAAAAGTTTAATTCTCTCATTGTAGTTATTGTAGCACTTTGTATTTTCAAAAAAATCACTGGTTTTCGATTTCTGCACACTGTTATAATTCCTTTGTTCTCTAATGAATTCATGTTCACTCCATTATTTGTGTCCTGCAAAATAATTACAAGTGGGAAGTTGGCAGGAATTTTTTATGTAACACGAAACATTAAATGGGATGGGTCCTTGATTTTATGAAATATTCTTGAGAGATGTTCGGAATGCGGAATTCATTTATGAAAAAAAAATAGAATTCTATGAAATATCAAGTTATTTTTTTATCGAGGTGAAGTAAAATATAATAGGTACTGTGAATAAATTGATATGTGCATAATCGCGCATTCCTATAACTGCGTCTATATATTACTCAGCATATAACACATAGATGTGTGATGATGAGTCATAACCTCGCCGTGTACATATAATACTTGCATACCTGAGTTTTAAGATATAATATATATTTTTTATCGAGTAATGTTCTCATTTTTTGGGGTTTCAGGGTAATGTCATTTTTATCGTATTCGCGCACGTTTTTTGTCATTATTTATGAATATATACGTGTTGATGTATATGTTCTGCCTGCTGTACTTAAGATAAACAAAATTCAATGAGAAAAAAAATATGACAATGAAAATAAATTTCAATCAAATTGACAAATAATATTTCGCATATCACTTATTGTATTTCCAACTCAATCATGGACATGTATATTTATATATGTTCATGTTTCTCATATGATGATAATAACGATGATGATGATTATTAATATTATTATTATCGTTATTATTATTATTATTATTATTATTATTATTATTATTATTATTATTATTATTATTATTAATTTTTATTTGAATGAAATTATCATTCACTGCAGTCAAGAGATGTGTGACGAAGTCTCGAAATATAATTTCTCCCATTTGACTCATCTTTGCCTTAGGAGAGCATTGAGAACGGTATGTTGGAAGAAACTTAATTATTCATTCAAATATGCTGTCTGCAAGTTTACCACTATTGCCAACTGTAGAGCAGTTTATTAATGTCATTGCTGAAACTTTCTGTTGTATTCTGGGATTGGTAGTCGTTTTCCACTACATGTATATACATATATATATATATATATATATGTAGTTACGTTGGTAATTTATCATTACCTAACTATAAATGTTGGCACCGAAAAGTTATGTGGAGGGAACTATAAATGCTCAAAACAAAAGTTAGTTCTATTGATTTCGTTCACTTATATGGTACTTTCCGTAAAATTGTGATATAGACTCTACCAGCTCTCTGAATAAACTGCAGATAAAGATTAGTCCCAGTAATGGATATTCAACATATTGCCGAACCTTTTATGAGTACTCATATAGGTATACATTGCTTCGAACGTGATTATATATCGCTTACACGCGAATAACCTTATCATGATCAATGACAAACCAGAGCCCCCATGCGTTGTTCTCTGAACATTGGATTATGCTAACGCCCCTCTTTGACTATCAACTAGGCTCTTTTTGCTTAATAGAAGTGAAATAGCAGATATAGAAAAGTGTCAAAGAAAATGAGAGGGAGATACAAAGATGAAAGAACAATGCGAAAATATGAAAACTATATATATACACACACACACATATATATATAGCGAACGCGAGTGTGAATTCAACATAAACATCCAGAAAATCTCCATAAATCTCTCATTTTTTTTCTCTTTGCCTATTTCTTGCTCCTTGCCTCATGCCTATTTTTTCACCCGGCCATATGCGAACGTTTTCCTATCTATCTAGTACTACTCGACATCGTTACTAATGTGACCAAAATATTAATGGCAGTCGTATCTTTGTTCTTGTTTGTTCCCGGTCCCGCTCGCTCGGCTATGCGTGCTCTGGTTCGTCATTGTTCTGTGTACCTACTACTACCTTCACGAACGGATTTGCGCTGGGGTTCCATCCATACGTGGCTCTCTCTGTGTGTCCGACTCCTCCACGGCAATTGGTTCGTAACGGATTATTTTTTTTTTAATTGGGATCAATGTAACGGTGCTTGGTTTTTATTAATTTATTTTTCTATTATTTCACTGTATATTTTTATTTGCTTGCAATTTTTTTTATTTTCGTAATCATGTCATTCCGTATAAAACATATAAAATTCACAATGAATTTTGAATTATCAATAATCTGATGATGCGCTATATTAATTTTCCATTAAATAATTGAATATAATCAATATTTTAATATATATATCTTTTATGTTTGGTTTACCACGACATATTATCGTTAAATTCGCAATCGATGTGACTTTTGAAAGGTTTGCCATCAGCAATTCTTGCGATGAGATTATCGCATCCATTGAGTAATAGTTTATTACCGCCAGGAATTTGCTATACTTGTGACGTTTGTGGGAAAACGTTGTCAACTAAACTAACATTGAAACGACACAAAGAGCAACAACACTTTCAGCCGCTCAACAGTGCACTATGCGTAATGTGTAACAAAGTGTTTCGAACACTGAATAGTCTGAATAACCACAAGAGCATTTATCATCGTAGACAAAAATAGAGTATGTCAATGTGACTAATGCGCGGTGTTAAGGCGACGATATTATGAATGGATGGTCCGATGTAAAATAGACCATGTAATTAGATGATATCTTATGTGCGTGTCCACTGTTCTATTAACTTTTTTTGTTGTCTTTTTTTTTTTTTTTTTTTTTCATTATATTTTTTTTTATCTTTATTTGAGAATAAGTGTGTCGCACGACTTTGTCGACGTGACCTCGATTGCTTTTCCAAACAATTGCAGTGCTTCCAAAATTCATAATAGTAAGAATCGCAATCAGAAAATTGTAGAGCATTAATTTTACAATAATTGCCAATTGCCAGTTAATTTTAAACCCAGTTTTGGATTTATAAACCCCTGTTTCGTAATAAATAAATGATCAAAAGTATTGGCGTGGACGATACCTATATACTATTACGTGAATAATAAATACCTGGACGGTCGTGGTATTACGTGGAATCACGGTATAAAATTTGTTAGGTAGAGGTTATTGACAGAGTAAACGCTACCAGGCATCAATATTGACATTGTCAGACTTTTAAAAAAGACCTGCATCGATGGAAATAATGTGCGATTACAAAATATAAAAAAGAAACAAAAACTTTTAGTTTATAAGTCAGAAAACGTTTAATTGTTCAAAATTTTGTGTATAAAAACAGGAATACCAAACAGATATAATTCTTGGATGAAAATAAGAATCAATGAACACTCGCGATTTTTTTCTCATACACTGATTCTACTTGAACAATTGATATTGTGGAAGCTATTTAATAATATATTTTTTATTTTTATATATTCATTCCACATAAAAACGAAGCAAAAACAACACAAAGTATACTTTGAATTATGTATGTTAATGAATGCACATTTATTTAGTTTTACATATCCCGGTTTTTACATAGAGTACCTTATTTTATTATTATTATTACGAAATGATTATTAAATTTTTATTTTTATTATTATTATCATAATACATATTTCTATAATATGGCTCAACAGTGTTTCGATTGTGTTGCCAGTATATAATACTGTCTGCATTGTAATTTGATACAATTCAAGCGAAACGTCTATTCGACTGACCGAGAAAAGTCAAAAAGTTTGAAACCACTGTAGTAATGGTAGGAAAAAAAAAACGGTGAATAATAAGCCGAAATGTCTCACTGTTTGTTGACGACCAATTAATCATTAATATAAATAATTGAATAACTAAGTAAAAGTATCGCAAATAAATAAAAAGCACTGAATAATACGGGGAAGAACTACCGGATATATTTCATCATGGCCAATCGTATGAACATATGAGTGAAGGTTAAAACTTATGAGACGTAACGATAGTTATATGCATAGGCATATCCGAATATACAATAAATACGTCTAAACGGATTGACACATTTATTCATAGTTAGGCTATGATAGATATGTTTAGGGTATGTTGGATTCATAACATTGACTTTGTACCAATCGGCACATATTGAGAAAAGAATGGCTTTTATCTATTGCTGCTCGTGAATCCTCTGAATGCCGCGTACATTTTATACGTATGCGTCTAATTGCCTGGATTTTGAAAGTATGTGCTACGTGTCATGCAACATTGATATGAAGACAAACAAAAAATTGGTTAAATGCAAAAACCAGATTAGTATATGATATGTGAAAAAACATTCGGAGTGGAACTGAAGAACGAAGCTTTAAATTATGAGAATAATAAATAACAATTTTATAATAGTCATGGCGGAAAGAACTGATACTGATTAATATTTAAAAAGTAGTTTATTCAAGAAATTGACCTATGACTACTGTAAAAAAAAGGCCAAAAAACGCGGATATCTTGTCATTCCAATGTGGAATGAGAACCTATAAAAATAATAAATTATTATGGAAATTAATATAAATTGAGTGAAATATTTAATTGCATATTGATGTATATTCGTAGAATTTTATTCTCAATTTATTTTTGTTTCCCATTTGGTAATATGCGAAATTTATATACCGGTTTGTGTTTCGTCGTTGACGAATGAAAAAAAATTATCATGCACGAGAGATTATGGAAATTGTTATCGTTTGGTGTGGTAAAATAAAAAAAGAAAAATAGTGTTGATATATAAAAAAAAAGACTGAATCCGGAACAAGGGTCACGAGTAATTTTTATTTATTCATTATTAATTTGTTAATTGGCGCGAAAAATATGAATGCGACAAAATAGCGCTTCGACTGAATCGGAACATTTTGAATTATTGTTTTATTAGTCAATTATATTGGACTGAATTTTTGTTTCTATTTGACTGATGTTACCAAACTCTTATTTAAAAATATCTAATGATTAAGTTTAGAAGAGCAAAAAAATGAAGTAATAAAAAAATATGAAGGGAATAAGACATATAATTGATGCAAAATAAATTAAAAAGAATGCAATAAGGTCTATGAGAAACTTGACAACTCCGCTATATGATCCGCTTCTTATTCAATAGAACTTACAATCGTGTCATTGTTAAATACTAATAATAAGTTGAGCGATTCCACAATTCGACATAACTTCGCACCACGTTTCCAACAATAGTCATAATTATACACACATTGTCATATGAATTCAACATTTATACAATTGCAAATCCAGTTTCATTGCCGTATCCCCCCCCCCCCCCCCATTCTGCGCCTATTTTATTATTAATGATTTATCCAACTATGTAATAGAAATACTCACGTATGCAGACAATGCACTACACGATCACTCCACAATAACTTAACCACTATATACCTACATCAAAAAAATTTTACTTACTTATTATTATTATTATTGCTGATGTTTAGTTACATTATATAAAATTGCATATATCTTGAAGTGCAAATGGATGATTGCACTTGTGCGATTAACAATAGATAAATAGAAAACAGGGAATCGAACATATATAAATTCGATACAACGTTTTTGGAAATATTGTGAAAATGATATGATTATTTAATACGGCCGATATTTATGTAATGTGAGAAAGTATATTTTTAAACATTCGAAAATGAAAAAAAAATTTACATCTATTACTGCCCCTACAAAAATGATGTGACCAATGATAAAAGAGTCCAATACAAGCACGCAAATACATACGTACATAATGAGACAGTTACGTTTATATTGCTTACTTATTTTTTGTTATCTGCCAAGGTGTTCCGGTTATAAAATATATTTATTATTGATGGACTATTATTATTATTATTATTATTAATTTTTTTTAAGCTATGTCAAATGCATTTTAATATATTCTCATTTTTGTATAATGCAAAATGTATTGTTTGGTTCAATAATTTTATTGTTTTCATTTTTTTTATGAATTCCAATTTTGAGTTGCTCATTCATTACACCGTCCGCGATCGAAATGAGATGTTGAACATAATATCATATGATGAAATTTCATTCATATAATATTGTAAAACATATCATGGAGTCGTGAGATGTTGTTTCAGTCTTAAGGTAAGTTTGGCTTATTTGTTCCGACTTGTAGGGTTCATTCGTTGATTTGGTGTTTTATATGTAACGTCAGTCATTAAATCGTAAAGATATAGAATCTTACATTTTTATTTTTTTTCCTTTGTCCCAATAGATACTAATGTAAAAGGAACCAAAATAAAATGAATATTATGATTGTAAAGCAGTAATATTAAAGCCCACACTGATCACGAGACATAAATATTTTTTTTAATGATTTTACCTGTGTGCCATTATTATACATGTGTAAAGAATTTTTAATGAGATATTCCATCATGCCATGCAAATTTTATTGCGCTTTCCCTCTTCCGAACCACGCTTTCAATATTTCACAAATATTCTAATGTGACACAATACCCTATTCATTATATGTTTGTATAAATACAGTATTCCAATTATACGTCTCCCGATATTGTTTACAAAATGAAGTGAAAAGCGCGATGAATACCAGGGCAGTTTGTTTCTTTGTGCACAAAACCAATAATGACAATAAAAAACATGAAAATGATAATAGATCAGTGAGAAAATATAGAGTATAGCGATAAAACGTTACGCGATAATATGAACGATGCGAATTGCATGCTTCAAGAGTCTCCCAGAATGTTCAGTGTTTCCTTCGTCTTTTGTGAACCTTTTCTTAGAAACCGGGCGTTCTCTTTACATGAATAGAACTGTTATATCATCGTCATTTTGTATCTTCCGGTTTGTTTCTTTTTATTTACATACATTACATCATGCATTTGTTTGAAAAATTAATGAATATAATTATTTTTGCTCAATTATATTTTCCAAATGATGATATTCACATCAAGTTTTTTTATTTATTCAACTTATCCATCATACCAATTGGGGCAGACGTCCTTGTATATGCCCATGTATTCTATATATATATATATATATATATATATATATATAAAACTTCCAACCTTCAATTCCTTGTTATTGTTGCAGTTGTCTTTTACCCGAAGTTTAATGAGACACCGCTTGAGAAATTGGAAAAAAAGCAATTTCAATGAATACGCATGATTTTGTGAGCGAAGAATCGTTTTCACCGTCATCTTTCTATCCGCGGTTCCATCCCTCTCTTCTCTCTTATGTGAATTCTCTAGAAGTGAATCGCGGAATGATATTATATTTTGCGAGTAAGATCTGCCATGTATGATGAAATCTTTTCTTGAGTTTGCCAATAGGCTGTCGTCACTGCCAGCTCCAATGTCATTCGCGAAGTAATGACCTTTTTTAATAAGTACGGTACTTGAAATTATTGTCATTTAATCAGTTACAAAGCGCGTTCGATAAGACGATGAGATTTTCCATTTTCGTTCCACCCAGTTACGTTGTTTTTCTCGCCTTTTTTGTGTTCCTTTACTCCCATTTTCTATATCATCCAAACTAATCAATAATTCAATTTTTTATTTTATCAATTTTGTATTTTAAATTTGTACCTTCAAAATTTATCGATTGTATTTTTTTTTCATTGTGATTATCATAATTACAATTGAAAAATTGAGAGGAGGAAATAGAGCAGTTAATGATATATCAGGTAGAGTGAATGAGACGGAGAGAATATAAATGTAAGAGAAGATAATAATAACAATAACAACAACACCAACAACAACAACAATAACCATAATAATAACAACAACAACAACAACAATAATAATAATAATAATAATAATAATAATAATAATAATAATAATACATAATACATAATACATAATCCATAATCCATAATAATGATAAACAATAAATGACAATAATAATTTAAATATAAATAATAATATAAATAATAAGAGCGAGAACAAAATGAAAGAAATGTTAGACTTGGTATAGGTAAGTGTGGGGTGCTGCATGAGGTGCATTGTTGTGTTTCAGTGCTCGCCTCCATGCCAGGGCTGACTTTGAACTCGCTGAATACACCGTCTGCGAAGAAGCTCTTCACCTGCCAACTCTGTGGCAAGGTGCTTTGCAGTAAAGCATCTCTCAAACGCCACGTGGCCGACAAGCACGCTGAACGACAGGAGGAATATCGATGCGTCATCTGCGAACGAGTGTACTGCTCGCGAAACTCCCTGATGACTCATATCTATACCTATCATAAGAGCAGACCTGGTGACATTGACATTAAGTTCTTTTGAAGGTTTAGATAAGGTAGGGCCACGTACAACGAAACAACAATTTAAAATCAAACACTATTAATCGGTCTTCGTTTTCTCTCTCTCTATCATATTTTTCTTTTTTTTCATTTACTTATTATTGTTCTCCTTATTACCAATATTTTATCCTATTTATTTCATTTATGATTTTTTTGCAGGAAATGCATGATCAACTAATCGCCCGGGCATTATGTATATTTAAATTGTTTATTTGATATACCTTTTTTCACATCTCCTGATACTTCCATCCATATTGAAAGTCTTTCATTAGTAATGTCAGCTCCTACTAATGTCACAAAATCATAACGTGGCTGTTTGATCCAAACAAATTCACTACATCGGTTCTTATTTCTTTATGCATGCATGGGTTGTATGATACATTGAATACTTCATATATACACTGGATATTGATAAAGGAAACAAATATATATATATATAACAAAACAAAAAATAATAATAACATGAATCGTAACATTACGTCGCAGTTGATAAATAATCAGGGGTCGAAGTGGCAAGCTGAAATTGATCATGCGAAATTTAGAAGTATTTATTAATAATGCGATAAAACTGAAACAAAAGAGAACAAATAATAATTAAAGAAGAAGCAATGCTAAATATTATATGTGAAACAGACGGCAGCAGGATGAATGGCAGGGTTCATCAGGGTTGTCGTTTCACTTATGAAATTCGTTTCTACTACAGCTTCAGGCTCCAAATTACTAATTCGAAATATTAAAAAAAAAATAAATAAATAAATAAATGAATACATACATATCCCATATCTATCCTGCTCATAATTATGATTCGTTCAATTTTTTGCTTTGCACATTTTTATATCTATTCACATTCATATAAACTTTTTGTTTCATTTATCATAAAAGCTTTTAATGTTTGATGTTGTATGCATGTCTAATATTATTTATATTAATGTGTAATTTCTTTCCTTTTTATTTTGCAATTATATTGCATGATTAAAAATGAGTGACACTCAAATGCAGGAAAAATAAACAATGACAAATTAGCTATATTCAAAGGTCGTATGAGATATTTTTATAATTATTCAATGGAATTATCGCGGGACTATCATGACTTTTATTTATGCATGATTAATGCCGATGCGCAATAAATGCACAATATTTTATTTGAATTGCAATTTTTCATCTGAGTTTTCGTACTACGGCTTTGTATATTATTGCATTTGTTTCCTTTCAAAATTTTGTGCAGTACGCCGATAAATGTTATCATTTAGCATAATTATACGTAGTTGAAGCATGATTTCATATAAAATTTAATACCAACGATTGCTACTTTACACAAGACGTCTCTTTCCACTTTGTCCCAATTACTCATGAAATTGGGAATGCGGCAATTTAGATATCTGTTACTTGAATTAACTCACTAAACATATCGACAGATATATATATATATATATATACATATATATCTATTTATTTATTAATTGAATTCACATGTACATCACACTGTGTACTATGTACATGATTTCTAATATTGAATTGAATAAGTCAGTACGTATTATGTGTATTGCCAATTTAATTGTTATATTATTGCAGGTACGGGCAATGGGACGCATCCAACGATGACGCTTCCTGCTACCATGTACCAGATGCCACCGCCAACTGCCGGCGGCATCAATGAGCCACAGGAATGCCCCTATTGCCGCCGTACCTTCTCCTGTTACTATTCATTAAAACGTCACTTTCAGGATAAGCACGAACAATCAGACACTTTATATGTGTGCGAATTTTGTAATCGTCGTTATCGTACAAAAAATTCTTTAACAACGCACAAAAGTCTTCAGCATCGTGGTTCAAGTGGAATGCTAAAGAGGCTGTTGAAAACGTCAGCAATGAAGAGTGTATTTTCGCAACATTCACCGATGCATCAATTACCCCAATGAAAATGGTGGTCTGTTCATTATTCTTCTCCCAGCTCAGATAGTCGCCGTTACAATGACAACATTTATTACAACGAACATCCATTATCTTATAAACGTTATCATCATTATTTATTACCGGCGATGGGGAGATTTTACGATCGGACAGAGACATATAGTTAAATAATTTTCGACCAATCGACATAGAATTATATTAAATTTTTCGATCTCAGACGAGTTTTATGAGTATTCGTTACATGAAACAGTCAATGAGAATCAATTTTAATGTGGTCATTACGATTATCCTATCGTAACCAAAGATCAGCGCTTTCGCAAAAAAATTATGAAAAATTCATAGGGAAATGGTGAAAATTTAGCATTTATGTGACTGCGATGTTTCTTATTTAATTGGAATTTTTTAAATTGCTTATTCGTCAAGACTGCGTTTAATCCAAAGAATATGGAAAAATTGACTGAAAAAATTAAAACAAATTTTACGTAGTAAGCTTAACCAAAACATTTATCGATTGATTAGATACATTCCAGTATCGTCCATTTAAATGAAACCAATTTAGTTCACTATTCTTTATTGTTTCATCAGTCGTAGGATGAATGTATAGTGATCAACTCATCACGAATTGAGCGACAGTCGAATACAAAATTCATGTGCATATATTTGTATGTGTCGAAGAAGAAAAAATATATATATAATAAAATAAAAAATAATTATCCCACTATGGTGGCATAAAAAAATGTGGATCGAAGCTTAACAGATGCGGGAGATAGCATGGCGTGGCGTGGGCGAATAAACATCAAGATCCGCAATTACGAGAGACAGAGACTAGTTTAAGATTAAAGTAATACGAACAGATTGTGATTCATGGTCACAAATATATCACATAATATATGATGTAACTACGAATACATATTGGGTACAGTGAAGTGACACATTTGTAAGAAGAAATAAATGCACATATGCATTAATTGTTGAGGCACAAAAAAATTTGCATGGACAACTAATGTCCTAGGCCTAAGTGAAATTTCATTACGAAATCTAATGTGCTCAAATTCCATAAATTCTTTAACAATGATGAAAGAATGATACAAGTGACATAGAATAGATAATATGCGTAGATACTATGGATTAGAACTTATATAGTTCCAGCGCACAGAAATTACCCACTATATTTTTAACTCTTTAAAAGTAATATTTTTAACAGTGTACACACACACACACACACACACACGTACGCACATACACATGCACACATCCATTTATGCGCGCGTGTGTTTGTGTGTATGTGTGTGCGTGTACATATAATATAATATTAGTGAAGTTGATATTTCTATGTTCAGATATTCTGAATATATAGCATCATGATATACAGTTTGAGTGCGGCATCAGGACAGTTTATGGATAGTTGATTTGAATATTAGTCAATCATATAAATATTCCACTTATGACAATAGAATAACTCGAAATCTATTATCCATATCAATATCCATAATGCGACTCTTGCAGTATGTATTTATGAATTCGCATTTGCATTAATTTCTTTTGCGGATGTGAATCATGTTTTGATGTCGTGCTATATGGTACAAGCGTAAATAAGCTATTTATGGTCGCGCAACATATTCAGGTTTCAAACTCAGATGTCATAATGTAAAAAAATGGTTGTTTTCTTAAAAAAAAAAAACGAAAAGCAAAAGACAAAAAAACTAAAAAAAAAAAACAAAACAAAAACTAAAAAACAAACGGAAACAAAAAAAATGCCATTATAATTAATGAGCAAGTACAAATGATTAAAGAAGAACATTTATACTAGGTCTCGTAGTACCAAGGTAGAAAAAATATGCGTCAGTTAGAGAAAGAAAGAGAATGACTTTAGACATATCCATTGATTCACGAAGTATACCATAAAATTATACGATTATAGTTATAAGTGACCTCTACAAGTCGTCCACACTGACGATGGAGTAAACATTTGTGTCAAAAATTATTTGAAATTAAACTATGAAAATTTGTCGAAAAAAAAAAATATAGAAAACCAAAACGAAACAAAAATAAATAAAATTTAAAAAATTTTGATGTAAAGCTTAAGCATAATGTGGATAACCAAACTAGACTCAAAGATAATGTTTTTACGTAACTATACCAAAATTATTTTTCGGATTTTAATAGCACGAACGGAACTCGTGACGATAAATTATCCTAGTCATTTTTTTTTTTGGACCCTTATGCATTGCTGTGATAAGAAAGAACTTGAATGCTAATTTCTTTGACAATGGTATTCCACATTATGATAGACGATGCGGTTATTATAAATATGAGGAGAAAACTTGATAATGATATGTAGAAATTCTGTGATGTTCATTGAATTGGGTTATTGAAAAGAAAATAGTAGGGGAAGGTATACTGATTTGAGTAAATGTTTCATGTAGTAAGAATTAACAGCATATGAAACTATAAAAGTTACGACATTGATTAACATCAATGACTTGTAATAATTAATCATTTCGTAAAACATTTTGCGTCAGTTTATTGAATCGAAAGTTTCCAATGATTATTTATGCAGTAATGGTAACACTACGATTTTGATATTTATTATAATGAATGAATATTTGTCACAGCATTCTTCGAACGAATCGTGCGAATGATTGTGGGTTATGGGGTGGGGGACATCGATGAAATTTGGAAATACCTGCTCAAAATTTAATTGGATCGTGAGGCCAAAGCAAAATTAATTTAGTATAATTGTTTTATTGTGAGAAACAGGGGAATTAATAATTGAAATCGTGTAATATGATCAAACGATTATGATCGAAGTAGTGTTATTATGAACAAGAAGATTTATTTTTGGCATAGTCAGCAGTAATACATGCACAATGACATTTCGAGTTATCTAGCACACACGAGATTCACCACTTGTTAAGATTGTGCAAAAAAATATTCGAATATAATGTGCCAATACATTGGAAATTTATCTATGATCATAGCTGAATAATGTCATGTCTTCTTTAATGAAAATATTATTAATATTTATATATGAATTATTATCGAAGAGTATCTATCACACTTTATAAATATTGCTGCATTAATTTTTGTTGTTCAGTAAACTATAAAGAGGACTGAGATGGAAATGAATGAATATTTTAAGCTTATTATATATCATTTCCACACTTTCATATATGTATATGTATACACGATAAACAAAAATATCAGTAGGTTTAGAGAAAAATAGTATATTGTCGGTGGAATGAATCGTGAATGGTGGATTGCCATGAATTAGAGAAGAGGTCAATATTTAAGTATCTTCTATAAGACATCATGATTTGGTTCGATATTAAGTTGATGATTAATATGGATATCAATATGATGTTATGTTGAGATATTTGACTTTGACTCATTGTGAAGCTTCAAGTTGACTCGCCAAGTTAACTTTAAAATTTGTCTTGATAAAATTGGCCGGAAATCAGGGATAATTTTTCATTCAAAAAACTTTGTTTTTACGGAGTAACTTTAAGAATATTAATTTTTTGTCTAAATTAGAGATATATAAAGAAACGAATTTTCCCGTAGTTCCGGCAATTTTTTTTAGTTTTTTCTCTCCACAATAATGAGTGATTACAATGGTAAACAGAGAACATGTGTATTATTGATTTGGATTATGAGTCGACTCAGAGCAGTGCTCAATATTACTTGTTTCTTATCGCGCTGTGACGAAATACTTTGATACGTGAATTTATTTAAAGAAGGCTGATTTTCATATATTTTAAACGTCAGAGTAATTAGCGAAGTCCAATTTAATTTTCACTTGTTTTCATTTTCGTTTTTCTTTGTCTGGAGGTATTGACTGATTAGAATGCTCCAATTGGTTTGAACTTTTGTTAATCATGTGATATTGTTTTACCAAAGAATATTGCGAAATCGCTCGAAAATCCGAAACCGAGAAAAATTTTTATTTTTCATAATGGTCCGCATAAAATATATTTATCATTCAACATTTTTGGGTTTCACGGAAATTCAAATAAAAAAAAAATGGAGATATGAAAGTAAAAATGAGAAATGAAACAAGCCACTAATATGTAAAATATCATTGCCGAGAAAAATTTTATTTCGTGTCGTGACGGGCGACAGAAGTTGTAAAATTGACGAAAAAAATATAAAGTGAAATCGTCGAACACAGGAGAAAGACTATTTAGATTTATTTTTATTATGTCTTCAAAAAGACTTTAAATATATAATATTTATATTGTGCCATAACTATTATTAATAAAATCCTTTAGTATAAATAACATGTTAATATAAATTCTTAAATTTATCGAAATAAGAATATTTGCAAAGGGAAAATCATAATGAGGAAATAACGGTGTTGTACCGATAATGAATTAGATCGTATCATGGAATTCAGTATATATCAGAGTCTTGTGTAATAATGATTCGATATTTTTGAATGAATTCAATAGGCACTTGACGTGTTGGAGAATGAATTGATTGTGCAATGTAAATTAATATTCGGAATTTGAAATTTCGATGGTAATGATGAGCAGAAGCGTATTCTTCAATCAGCGTATTCTTTTCTATCGCATATATGATCTATATTATTGAAACGTTGGAATATAGCAAGCGTTGCAGTATAATATCATTGCATATGTTTGGAAAGTAATACGTTATATACGCGTTACTAGAACTGTATGATTGTAAAAGTTTTTCTCCTCTGTTCTCGACTACTAAAAAATTATTGTTTATTATCCGATCATCATACATCGTTTTTTTGTCGATCGATATACGATCCTCTATGGCTAAATCGTGTTAAAATTGAACGTCAAACCGACATTTTTGCAATATATAGATTTCATAATCCACTATATATATATATTCTGTATCATTTGTCTATTAGATTTTGTATTTTTTGCCTTATATACGTTTAGTTTGGGTTTTCTAAGTATACGCGTGGGTATGCAATGTATACATGTATTACCGGATTTTAATGCCAATCTATATCACTTTTCATGGATGTATCCTGTATATTAATAATAAGACATCTATAATGAACATAGGTATCTTACGAATGTAATATAATATCGCAATCATTTATCATTGAGGGCAATTTCACGAAAGTTAACTCATTAACGTACGACATATGCATAATTGGTAATCGCTTTGCGCCACGGTTTCATGTATGTACATAAATATGCATAACTAAACACCACTGTAATAGAGTAATATTTTGTAATCTACTGCAATAGTTTTCCTTTTCATATTCTCGCTATCACGTCCGTTGATCTCAAAGTGATTGTTGAATGCTGCTTGACGGATGCTTAATACTGTTACTGTCATTACTACTACTACAATTATTATGATTATGATTATTATTATTATTATTCATTATTCATTATTGTTCATTATTATATTCATTACTCATTATTATTAATAATTATCATTATTAATTATTAATTATTATTATCAATGATTCGGGACATAAGAACATCAAGAACATGTGACATTTTTCATTCTCATCGTGAGAATTATTTACGTGGGTAATCGTTATGACTCCTTACGGCTTTTGGAAGATACGTCTCTTGAACACACGAGAAGTAAAAATAAACGATTACAAAGGAGAGAAAAATGATAATATGCAACTACTTTGATCTGAGGATGTGTATTTAAATATGAATTTTATTTCCTCTCGATAATAATTATTATTGACGGCTGACAGATTTATGTCCATTCAAAAAAAAACTATACTCGCCACGAACACAAATGATGGCTACCGTGATAATAATTACATACCCGGCGGGAATATATATAGTACCTATCATGATTATAATAAATGTAAATGATTTTATGTGAACGGTGTGGCCCGATTAATATAAAGTAACAAAGTGCAACATGCTGCCTTGGTAAATAATACAAGTACAAAATGAATACAAATACATTAAACAAAAAAAAACTCGTACGTCTTCGACTTAAATGAAAAAATAATTCTGGTAGGTAAGATTTCGAAAAAATAAGATATTAAATCTAAGATATCAAAAAAGAAAATTTCAAAAAATAATGTCGCTGTTCATCCATTAAAGAGACGCGGCATTTCTTGCAAATACCTCAATTATCGCAGCCTCAAATTTCATGATCATATTTGTATGATACAATCATATTCTTTACAATCGGCTGACATATTTTGTGAAACAAAAAAAAATTATAACATAACATTTATCATCGATAAAATGTAATTGACTCACATTTTTACATTGGAAGTTAACTGAATATCCACTTTCACAAGAGTCAAGTCCTTCTGCCTTAATTTCAGATAATTGATTAACACTGCCAAATTTATATGAAGCTCTTGTATTTCTAGGATTGTTCTTTTACAGGTAACTCACACAGTGAACATTAAAAAAATTAATTGGATTTTTGAGGCTCGATAGCAACAGATTTTTATTTAAGCTACAATAGTTAATGTACTTATACGACTTGTATAATATTTATATAATAATAGTTGATGGTATATTAATACATGAAGTTTATTTGTTGGATTTCATACCTGTCACTAATAGAAATTGCATATCCAAATCGTATTGTCGATATTTTCTGTGAAAGGCAAGCAGCTGTCGTTATATGTGTTTACGAAACCGCTATTCATGTATATAAACATACTGTGACCTTCTCTTTGTTTCGATATGATGTGTATGATAATTTGTTATCCCTCGGTCAAATAGATTTGTTTTATTATCAACAAATAAGATGAGCAAAGTTGCTTGATCGATACAGATACACGAGATACAATTTGTACAATTTCGAATTTTTGCTTACGTGACAGTCTATATACTTTTATTTGAACAATAATTCTGATTTGTTTTAATGAAGCATTCCGTTAAATTAATAAGTGAA
Organism: Galerucella tenella; assembly: GCA_910591685.1. Lineage (NCBI taxonomy): Eukaryota > Metazoa > Arthropoda > Insecta > Coleoptera > Chrysomelidae > Galerucella > Galerucella tenella. The sequence goes on along the minus strand of CAJUYH010001215.1, from coordinate 5,106 downwards.
AGGAGAAAAATAATGTGAAAAAAGTAAAGATGGGCCCCAAAATGTATGCAAACGATGAAGAAACATTGCGGTAAGCGCACCTCGAAAAAATGATGATCGAGAGGAATAAAATGATCGCATACACAGCGCATCACTAGCATATAAATATATTATACAATATTATCATTATATATATATATATATATATAAATATATATATATATATATTTATTTATACTAATAAATATAATGATATATTATTTCATAAGTGTTTATTCGCATTTTTAAGATAATAAGAATTTATTATTATAAAAATTCATTAATAGTTGTTGGTGTAATATTATGAAATAAATTTTTAATGATAGAACCTATATATTGAAATATTTCGTCATGTTTGTAACTGCAGCTGTACACGGAGAGAATAAAATAGGAGGCATTAATGTAATTTTCCGCAGTCGTCAATATGTAATATAATAGTTCAATAATTCAGCTGCATCCATCACATTATATGCAATAAATTTTAGTTGTGCCCCCCCCCCCCTTTGTTTCTAAATAAAACAGTTTTTGAGCCCAATGTGAGTGTCCAGATTTGATTCCTAAGGGTCGCTGTAATAATGAAAATTCTAAAATACACGTGATTTTTGTCTTCCAATGTTATTATTTTACTGAAGAAACTAACCCTTGACGGAAAACGATAATTTTATATGGAATTAACAGGAATCGAAGAGTACTTTCAACGAAAAAAACGATAAAATGTATTGGCCCTTCTAAGGCAATTTTTACCCGGTTTATTAAAATTTTTTTCTTTATTTTAATAGACAAAGATAGAAAAAAACGCAAGTTATCAGTCACTTTTGACGCAATTAATATTGTATTTTTTAATATTTGTTTTATTGAACCGCGAATATGGATTCAAAATTTATATCAATATGTATATATATATATATAAATCGACAACATTGTAACCATTATGAATTGATGATAGATCATTGAGTTACAGAATTATATTGCCCATATATGCATTTAGGTTGGGTGCCAATGTATTGTGGTACTGAATAATTTTCAATATAAAAGTGGGGCTCGTGGCAAAAGACATTATTATAAATATATATATTAATTATGATAATAAGAACGTTTTCTAAAAAAGTACAGAATGAACTATACTATCACAGGAACCGCTATAGACTTTACTTTTTACCATGTACAAAAATTTTTCGGCTTACAAGATCAACCGGCCAAATTTCTTTACGTAATACATGTTTCACAAGCTTTGGTTGATCATTGGTTTTTGGTAATTCAACCGGATTCAATGTTATCGGTTTGATTGGATGTTTGGCCGCTGTAACCGCTGCAGATTCATTAAATGAAAGGTAAGTGCTATTATTCGTATCTATATCGAAATTATCATTTTTGCGATCACTTGGATGAAAAAGAATTGTATCGGGGTGGAAATAATTGTCCTCATCATTATTCATCATTGATTGTGCAAAATAATCCTTATTCTCAACATTTTTCATTTCCATATCCAACACCGTCAATTCAGAATTCCGATGCATACCCGATGAATGTTTTTCATGATGTGGGAAATTCTGAATAAATATAACACAACTTCATTGGCTTAAAAAATCTATTATTAATGAATTATGAATTTTACGATGAAATGTGCTTACCTGGGATATTGGGGGACCGAAACAGATAACTATATGTGACATTGCAAATAGAACAACTGCACCGTATACCTTTGATGAATACGAAGGTGATATACTTTGTTGAAATTTATCGTTATGTTTTCGTTGCGTTAACATTGTCGAACGAGTACAAAATCAGTATGCTTCATCAAATGTTGTGGAACTCGTGGTGCACCAATTCTTTTAGTGTTATTGTCATTAATCCATTCCGAATACTACATTAATAACACTATTGCATTGTAATGTATTGTATTGGATGATATCGTATGGAATTTCATCAACTAGTATATTGTATGTGTGGTTATATATTTGCCTGAATAAAATAAAAGTTTATACAAATTTTATGTTTTAAATGGTAGGGTTATTTTTATTATTATTCTTACATTAGGTATACTACCTAATGAAATATTTGCTGATATATAGCTCATATATTTGCAACCATCACTTACATTAATTAACCGATGAATTTCTATATGCATACGTTTGTAAGCCGCAAGCTAATAGGGTTTTTGATAGAAGGCAAATTAATATCATGATAATTGATAATATACACCTTATTATAAATGTAATTTCAATTTCATTAAATTGTTCAGATGATAATCTATATGATTATCATCGGTAATTTTATATATCAAGAGTAGAATAAAAAAGAGTGGGTTGCCACAACAAACCATTTGCCATGTGTTACAAAGTTATGATGTCGTTGTCGCATACAAAAGTTCATCTTCATCTGTAAGCAAAGAAACGAAACTTTTTTTCCCATGCTATAAATACTTCTGGTAGAGTCAATTTTTGCTGTCTATCCATCCATACCCATACGCTAGAGTTATTCATTTCAATAAAAGTATATCGGACTATACTACGCAAAACGACACTCAAACTACATTTACAGGAATATATCATTGTTTCTTCATCTTTATTGTTATTGTAGTTATATAATTAGACAGTGAATAATGAAAAAATTTCTTTATAGTATTTGTTCAACTGTCATTTACCTTCAGATAGTTCTTCAATATATTCTTAATTGTAGTTGTGATCCCTGTAACACATTGTTATTTTCATTATGAATATCTCAACATTGAAATAATCAATCTTGATTTAATTGTATAAACAAACATGTATATATTCACTGTTATATTGATTAATAATCATGTGAAATTTCAGGAAATTCTTGATAAGTTACTCTCACAACACTATAAATACTATAAACTACTAAGGTTGTACTTGATTATTGACCGGTAATGCATAAGAAATTTCACCATCACAAAAATTTATTGCGCATTCAATTTAGAAAAAGTCATGATGAAAAATAATTTAACACAATCACATTTATATTATTTTCTATAACCACATGTTCAATATTTATTGTGGTCCCATAATCCTACTATTGAGTCTAAGAGTAAGATGATAAGTGGTTATTTGCATATGTGTATGCTTCTGATTTCACAATACTTTCTATTTGCTTTCTGCGTTCACTGTGAATTTCATGAGTGTATTAGACGTGATTATGTGGAATGGAAAAAAGTATAGAATGTAAGAGTTGGTCGAGAAATGGTTAGATGACGAGTCGCCGTCCTATTGAAACGTTATTCAATCACGAATTTTTAATTGATTTTCAAGTTTATTGTAGTCTTATCGATTGAATTTTTAGACCATAAAAAAAGTAATCAAACATTTAATTTCTCTACTACATTACTTTTGGATATATAGAGGCGAGTGTAGAGTCATTTGGGATATGAACAAAAATGGGAATACCTCAGTTTGAAAGTAATCAAATAGTTACACACACATAAAAAATTGTGACTATACAATGCCTTATGTAACATAGTTAATTTCATATGTCTACATACAAAAATGGTATTTGATTTTAACAGCGTTATGTCAGGTCATAACACGACACGATCTCAATTTTTCTCTACATGTTGATGTAGTGACGAACCAATAAAATTTAGCAACATTATGTAACAGGATGCTCTGTATTACATATAGAAGGACGGCAGGGCACTTTTTATTTTATCATATCATCCAATTTCATATATACTTGTAAACATTATATAGGTACTCATACATTCATCGTAGATACAATATGTAATATCTATTTGAGATATAACTCAATATGATGATTGCGGTGATAATGATGTACGTTTTATATAATTTCATACTGATCCAGTCGAAGCGCCTGTGTTGATATGAAGAATTAGCTGATACGCCCCAGGCTCAAGGGTTTGTACGGGCGTGCGCTGTGTCACAAAGTTCGTTTATATAGTTCGTGATGCGATTAGATAAAACGGCAAGTGCAAACAGACGATTAGCTATCGTACCTATATTGATATACATTCCACTCGCTAGCACACTATCACTTGTCTAACTTCACTTTGACTTTGGTGCATCTTCGATATTTTTTCATATCGCAAAATAGGATGTATTGTTATTTTGACGGTGAATATAAACTCGAGAGATTGGATTGAGATTAATACTTCTTTTAATCGAATTCGGTTTAAATTTCAATGCAACAGTGGTGCAACCACCTGTGGTTGTCCGTATATACGAATCTACAATAATTATTGACTTTATTCAGCAGCACGTGTGATATTTTAATTAGAGTTACGTATAGCAAATGTTCTATTAAACAATGTAACAAAAACAAAAATATAAATGCGGACTTGAGTAATAGCATTAAATTTAATAATTGGAAAAATGTAATTGAAGCGACGAAAATACAAGAAGAACCTTCCTGAATTACGACCATGAAGACTTCATGATTTTCGTTACGTGTGATGCGTAGGGTAAGTCACATATCTTGCTAAATTTAAATTAATATGTATGCAGATAAGGTATATTTGTGCATATAAGTGCAATATATATATCTATATGGTAATAAAGTATTTATATTCGGGGAGTGAACTGCACTTCTTTTATTGTGATTGGACGGTGTGGAAATAGTGCGCAGTAATCTGGAGTAGATACTCACGAAATAAATAAATATGGTTGCTTTCTATGAATATATACCGAGTTCAAGAATGAATGAGAGGAATCAAATATTGTCATAAAATAGGACGTGTTGAAATCGAGTTGACTATAAAAATGTGCTGTCTGATCAATCTGTCAAATTAATGGATAAATTATGCCTACAAAAGTTACAGCTATTCTACAACTCTATTTTCAGTCCATATATTAATATGATATGGTGATAAGTTTGATTATTAAAATGGAAAAATAGTCGTCTTCACGAGTTTTATTTATAGAACATTTAGGGAACTAGTTGGATTATAAACGTGATAAGAAGTAGTATATTGCTAATTTTCTCAACTATCAATAATGGAATTTTTATCTTACAAAGAAAGTTGCAGTATGCGAGAATACCATATATATAATATGTTATTCTCAGTATACAAAGTGTACCAATAAAAACTCCCAGGCGAAATATTTCGAAAACCAA
>CAJUYH010001214.1:60974-94483 GCA_910591685.1 Galerucella tenella | reverse complement strand
TTCTGAACTAGTTCGGGATTAATTCTGGGACGGTTCTGAACTAGTTCGGGATTAGTTCTGGGACGGTTCTGAACTAGTTCGGGATTAATTCTGGGACGGTTCTGAACTAGTTCTGGGACGGTTCCGAACTAGTTCAGAACCGTCCCAGAATTAATCCTGAACTAGTTCCGGATTAGTTCTGAACTAGTTCCAGTTTAATTCTATAAGGGTTCCGATCTAGCTAAGAATTCCTAGAATTTGTTGTTCTGCATTCGGTTTTTCGAATAAACTTTTTTATAATTTGTTTTTTCTACAATCACATTGAAAATTAGCTTTATCGCTTGACATTTACAACGAAAAGTTGACGTTTCTTGAGGAGAGTTACTCTACGCTCGCTGAGCGTAAAAACTTGCAAAGCGCTCGACCGCTCGTTACCAACAACCGATACTACAAACATAATTATATTGACATTGACACCATAGAGAGTTTTTGTCTTCTGAAAATCTTTTACAATCGAATAAATCGCACATTCTGAATATTTTGCATATACTGGCCCTGCTAGCTGAGGCCTTTTTGATTGTAGAATAAGAAGAAGTACATTACATTGACAGTATTGACAAAAAAATTTATTTGGCAGGTACTTGGAATAAGAAGTATGAATTTATTAATTTTATTAGTTATAATATATTTTCAAGTTATTGTAGAAAACATGTTATATGTATTAAGAGCGAAGATGAGGAATTATTGTTCTCAAGCCTTGCTTTCTAACAATAATTCCCCACTCTTCGCTCTTAATACCTACATAAATAACTATTATTTGATAATTATTATAATTCACGTTGGCTGCTAATCCATGCAATGGTTTCGTATTCAATCTTATACAAATTATTTTGCAAAAAAAAAGTGGCACTTACTAGCACTATTGGTTTTCCCGCCGTTTTTCTTTTTTTAGCATCGTGCACTGAACGATATTTTCGGTAACGCTAAATAGAAAAATCAATGTAAAAAGAAAAAAAACGTTATAGAAAGATTCGTTTAAATCATCTTTTCACTCGTATTATTTCTGGAAGGTATTGACAAAAACAAAATATTCAATTAAATAATTTTAATGAAATAAGGAAGATACGGACATGAATTATTTAGAGAATCGCTCAATAATTTAAACACCTAATAATATATACTGTAAGTATAATTCACTGATACCCCCAAATAGTCGTGGTAAAACTAGTAAAAAAAATGTAATTACAAAGGGTGGAGGTAATAGTTACAAAAATTGTCAATTAATATAACAATAATCTCGAGGAATATTCCTTAGCTGTGTCTACGGTTTGATCTTTGTCTGTTTTTTAACGGTCCATCTAGAATCCTCAGCACTTTCATCCGTAATATTGTGTTGGCAGATCAAAACCAACAATCACTTGCCACATATTATAGCCGAGTTCGGAATGGTAAAAAGTGGCAACACTTTTGGCACTATTGACACTCTTGCTTTGGTTAATTGATCAGAGAAAATATAGATTGCGTTCAGTACTACTTTGGGGTATGAATGGTGTAAACATGGTGACACCATTTACTCGGTACAAAATGGTCACACTGATCACTCCATCCTTACACCATCAGCACCTGACTAAACTCTGCACTACACTATCACCTCACCAAAAAAATCCATTCCGAACTCACCTTATATTGTCCACAAAAGTGCTCTGTATACCTATATACATTCCTCTTCTTATAAATAAAATTTTATAATCACTATCCATCCCATAATCAATTTTTATTTGTTTAAACTTTCCCACAGTTCATCGTCTCCCCATTTGTCTGTCCAATTGTTTGTGATTTCCTTTTCTTTAGTTTCTTTGGATTTTTTCTCTTTTTTACTATTTCTGTTTAATTTTTCATCGACAGGTGAATTATCGGCACTATTAGGAGAATAATTTTTCAAATCCGATTGATAACTAGCGTGATCTTCATTTTGGTAACCTGTCCATTCACCGTCCCAATTTTGATTGGGAGATTTTGGACTCGAAGCTCTAAAAATCAAATATTTTTATATTCCGCAACACATAAACGATAAATGAATTTACTTGGATCCTTGTTGACTTGCGTAACTCCAATCTTCCTCTCTAATATAACCGTTTGCTTGACTGTATAAAGAAGACTTTTCACTCGGTGAATAATTATCACCCGCTACTTGACCATAACCACCACCTGCATTGTTAGTTTCGTTACCTATATTGCTAACCTCTTTCCAACCTTTTCTACCCAATTCCCCCATCTACAATAAAAAATTGCAATTAAATAAATAAATAAAATGTTGTAGTATTAAATTTCTTTGTAACGTAAACATTATATAAAGTGTTACCTTATTTGCTATACTAGTAACCTGGCAACCAACTTCGTTTAACAGAGTGCCTTCTTTAACCTAATAAATGCAACAGAACAAAAAAATAAATAAAAAGTTAACATAACAAAAAAGAACAAAGCAACTAAAACAAACCTTTTCCCCTACATGTGAACTAACTTCAACTACCTTCTGACTTGCTAATCCTCCATATTTAACGGCATTTTCAGATGCTTTGCTCGCTAGTTTTGTTGCTGAAGATGATAAAAAAGACCAACCCTACAATATGTTTGAATAAAAAACTCGTCAAGTCGAAAAAATAATAGTATAGGTAAACTTACACTGGCTAAAGATGATATAGCAGTATCTACAAATTCTTGAGATTGGCTTCTTGGAGGGGCTTCCATTGTATATCCAAATCCACTATACTTCCCACCTTGACTTGGTGGAACATCACTAGAATTATTTACAATTAGAAAAACTGAATATTTCAATATCCTTAATATCTTGGTAATATTAAAATGATTTTGCTTTACCTGGGTTTAGTAGCATTCTCTATCTGTTTTCTTGAAAAGAAAGCTTCTTTCTGATCTTTAATATCTTGAGAATTCATATTTTGATAACTACTCTCATAATTATAAGATGGAGATTGATAGGAATTAGTTGAAGAGTTGTAATTGGACCTCGAGCTAGATTGTTGTGAAGAATTCACACCAATTAGGCTACTCGTGTAATTTTGAGCTGGTGACTTTCTTTCATCCCATGGTTTTTGTTGAGCTAATGTAGAAATCTAAATATAAAACATAAAATTATCCTTGGGTAGGCTACTACTATTACTAACAAATCAATTCATAACATTTAAAGTTTTCAGCTTTTACTACTACTTACTTTGTCTCTATATAAAGCTGCAGCTTTAGTATTGTATCTCTGTTGTAAAGGCATATCATCATCCCAGTCTGGTTGTGCTTCAAGAAATATCCTGGCATTTCTATTACCTCCAACTTTCATCTTTTCCAGTTCTATGTCTTTCCATTTATCCATAGTTACAGATCGCACAAAAGATAAATGCACTCCAAGTCCTCTATGTTTTCCCGAGCATTCTAAGCAAATCCATATTCCATATGTGACAGAAACCCATTGAGGATTAAGAGTACCACATTCAAAACATTTCTAATAAAACCAAAAATTAAGTGTTTGGGATATTTTTCATATACAATTATTAAAAGTACAAAAATAGTATACTTACATTATTTTCATTGTTGGGTTTCAATTCTTGTAAAACACGACGTGTCCTAGGACTTGCCATTGTAAATACTCTACTTACTGTATATACAAAATTTCATTGATAGAAAAAGCTATCTTATAACAAGTCAATTTTAATTAAATTGCTAAATATGTGATAGCTTCTCCCAAGAGAAAAATTTCTCTACGTGTCGTGTCACTCGTGTCAGTTGGAGTTAATTTACCATTAGCTGCCATATTAATTTTTAATTAACAGATGTTTGACAGTGACATACTTTAAGCATTTTTTAACATTTTAAATTCAATAAACAGAATAATTTATCATTATACTCATCTCATTATTAAAGTATAAATAAATGAAGATATAAATTAACCATTTTCTGCTACTATCACTTTTGTAGTATAGTCACTGTAGATGTGACCAGTCAAGAAATCATTAAAAATAAGAAGAATGTTTTTTTGTTGAAAAAAGAGAAGAAAATTGTAATGTCATTGCTCTAAATAGTTCACGGACGATTCCAGAATCAGCTAGGAACTATTACATACGCATGCGTATAAAATTCTTGAACCACAGAGAACTGGTGTACTCTGTGCTTGAACTGATTCAACAGTTCTTGTTTGCTCGAACAGAGTTCAGAGTGTGAACCAGAACAGTTCTTTGCATGCGCGAGCGCGGTATAATTCCGAACTGATTCTAGAATTTGTTCGGGAATCGGCAAAAAAGCATAGAATAATAATAAACTAATAAACTGCTAAAAAGTGAGTGTATTTGTTGGAATGCATGTGTTGTAGTCGTCATCAAAAGTATTATTCACGGCGTAAAGGATGAGATAGGTTAGAAGTGAATTTATCGGTATCATTAGTTTTGTAAAATATATAATTTAAAATGTTAGCAACAGACGATTTTATGCTAGAAGACTATGCATTTAAAAGCTCTCCAGAATCATGTAGTGATCATTCATACTCTACAGGTAAAATAATACAATATATTACTCGCTTTTTGTTTGTTATAACTAGATAACCTTGATAAAAATATTGTTGATACTAATTTATTTAAACTAATAGTAATAGTTGTGAAGAATAGGCATATATGTAGAAAACATATTCTTGAGATAAGAAGATTATCTCAAAGGAATGGAATTATTCCACAATTCTGAAAATTTTAACACATGGTTAATAATTAGACAATCTGCTAACTTTATTTTACTATTCTGTATAGATAATGTTTTAAAATATTAATGGTTTTTTAGAATGTATGGATTTCACTTCTGATGAGGACTTTCTTACACAGCTATCAGCAGATTTAGACATACCTCTTTTGTTGAATCAAGGAGAGGATGAACTTAGCATGTTAAATTCATTACTTTATGATAAGAGTCCAGAGGAGATTTTATCTGAAACTGCCTCACCTCCTTATGTACCAGAAGAGGATATATCCAATGAAATATCTGAATTGCAAAATATGGATTTTACAAAATGTGGCCCAGAGTCTTTTCCAAATCTCCATTCAGAAATTAAAATTGAACCTGACAGTCCTGCTTCTAGCAAATCAATTTCCCCAGTATCGCCAGAAACCATCATTGATGAAATCATAGTTAAAACACCACCTTCATCTCCTCTTATCATCAATACTGTAAATGAAATGCCAAATAATGTTATATTTGCCCAACCTGTGAAATTATTGACACAAAATTTACCACAAAAACATATACCAATCATACCAAAAACACCGTATGCTCTTCCTGTTCAAAAAAAGAATGTTGTAGTTATAAATAGAGAGACAAAACCAGTGGTTACAAAACCCCACAACGTAGTATTAGTTGAAAATTTAAGTATCCCCAAAATATCTGTGCCTAACGTGCCGGTAACTACTGTTACTAACCTCACTAAATCTGTGACAGTGCCTTCAGTAGTTATAGATAAAAGTTCAAATTTTACATTGGCCGGGAGGAGTATAGACCCGAAAATTTTGAAGAGACAACAAAGGAAGATAAAAAATAGGGAATCCGCCAGTTTATCTAGGAAGAAAAAGAAGGATTATGTGACTTCATTGGAAGAACAAGTTAAAGAATTGATCGCTGAAAATAAGAGACTGCAAGCAGTAAGTTAATTTTTCTTTAATTATTCAATTCTCAATATTAAGTAATCGAAATTTAATAATAAATATTTTTCTTTTATGTTTATCTACATACACCACACATATATTTTAGAAGCAGTCAAAATATTTTATTATTTACAGATCCAATTTGTTTTTATGCATGAACACAAATGTTTTTCAAGTCTAATACTAAATGTACACTCAATGTTTGCCATCAAGATTAATTAGGTACCGTTAATTATAGGCTTCAATCTCCTTATCTCTTTTAATAAATAATCAACAATAATCAACCTAATATGTTGAAATTTTGAATTACGTTTACTGATATCTTTATATTTTTAACTTATAATCAATAATCACTTCACTCGATCACAGATAATGTGGGTACAACAAAATATATCCAATAACATATTATTTAAATGTTAAATCGAGTGGTAAACCACTGATGAAAATAGTGTACAAATTAGAGAAAATACATTGAAAGTACAGAAAATACTCTACATCAGAAAATACAGAAAATTTCTGTTAGAACATTTCTTACTCGCATATTTTTTTTATGAAAATAGAAATATAGATTGACTTGAAAAAAAAATTTGGACAATACCTTAAAAATACAGAAAATAGTGTACAGATTTTTTATCAGTGGTTTTCCCCTCGTGTAAAATACAGAAAATGGAAGTATTCAGCTCATGTATAACCTAACTCTGGTATAACCTAAACTAACATTGAATATTTGAGAATAGGTGCATTTATGGAATTATAATTATTGTATTTATATCTGTCCCCTAATAATTATTAATTTTTATATTTTGTTAATCCATTTAAATATTGCTTAAGTGAAATGATAACAAAATCCTTTTGAGAAGGTAAATAATCTTAAGATGGTAATCATTTAAAGTAAAACACACAAATTAATGCAGTTTAAATAATTATCCCAAAACAAATGTTTAAATCTTTATTTAGAAATATAAATGATACAAACAGTCTTGCAGTCACTCAGTTAGAAAGAACACCAGTTTATATTTAGTTCAAGAATGAAAATTTTGATTATAATAATGAAGAGGTAGGTACTTGAATTAAAAAAAATTGTTTCCTCTTTCTTTCTTTCATTTTAGGCTAAAAAACTTTGTTCTGTTTGCCACTAATAGGATGTTTAAGGGCGCCAAGAAAGATTTTGAACCCAAAAAATAGATAAACAAATTTATTTTGTCTCTTTGTTCAACTTCAAAAATAAAATTTATACTTTTGTTCTGTATTTTATTAACATAAATATTGAAAGATTACAAAATAAAATTATTATCTCTGGTTTTTTTACTCTGTGACTAAGTAATAAGATATAGGGACCAATTACGTGATACAGGAGGAGAAGGAGAAGGAGTAGACAGATGTAGCTATAGAATTACAATATTGGAAAAATGAAAACAATAAAAGAGGATTTTTATTTACTACTGCATTTTTTATGGATGGAAAAAATAGTTATTGTGGTGTAGTTGCTGACAGAAAATGGCATTGAAACAATGCTCATTATTATTTGTAGATAGTATAATCGCTTAAAAATGTAATTTCTATGAATAAATATAGTTTTTAGTGTACCTAACCTACATTACAAACAAAATTTATTCAAAAAACCTTGAAACTAATACATGGTGTCCCATGACGATTAAGACTAGTCACATATCAGAATTGGGCAGTAGTAGAAAATTATAATTTTGGAGGTGTAAATTAGAGCAAATGTTGCATCTTTTCTTGTTATTGTGTTGGAATTGTTTTATCGGAAGGAACACAGAAAGGCACAAAATATACAAGTTGTCCCATTAATAATTCTGAATGCGACGTCACGTGACCAAAAACAAATAACTCATTGGGTAACACAATAACAAGAAAAGATGCAACATTTGCTCTAATTTACACCCCCAAAATTATAATTATCTACTACTGCCCAATTATGATATATTACTTGTCTTAATCGTCGTGGGACACCCTGTAAACAGGTAGTTTTAATATAGAGATTCATAACCTCGATTCATTTTGTTTTAGGAAAATGAACAACTGAAAGAGAAAATTTTCCATTTCAAACCAAACTCTATAATTAACCCTGGAAATAAGGCAATTAAACCTAGCATATTTTTATGCATATGTTTATTGGTAGTGGGAGTAAATTTAAATATAGTAAAAAATCCGTTCAATACAAAATCACAAGTAGGATTATTAAAACCAAGTGTTCCACAATTAAGCGACCACCACGGTAGAAGTTTATTATGGGCCACAGAAGAAGGTGACTCAATCGAAAATAAAACTTCATCTTTTTCTCCGTTTTTTATGTGCCCAGCTGCCATTAACCAAACGGAAAGTGCTAGGCTGGTACTAGAACTAGAAAGGTAATACTTTTAGGAGGTTTGTTAATAATTAACTATTGTCTTTTAATGTCTTTTAGGTGGATTGGCAAACCTGTAGATTTGCCTGTTAAAATTAATTTAGATTCCAGTGCAGCAGTTCCTGTAAAAACGAAAAAAGTCCATCCGAAAAGGAAGAAGTACAGATTGGATAGTTCCGTAACTTCTTATAGACGGTATAAGAATGAAAAAACTGATTACGATACAAGTAAAAATGAAATCCAAGTGTTTTCCATAAGACCGGACCAAATGTATTCAGAGTTTTTCGAAGCAATTAACAGACAAGACGATACGTTTTACGTTGTATCTTTCACCGACCAACATATGTTGTTACCAGCTTTGCACCATAACAAAACTAGGAGACCGAAAATGTCTCTTATTATGCCATCAATGTTACCGAACGGTAAGTTTAACATTAAAACTTGTTTTTAAATAATATTACCTTAATTTTTTCAGAAACTGTGTCTAAAACGTCGTTAATCTCATTGATGCAAATCGATTGTGAAGTTCTCGATACCAGATTAATCCAAGTTAAACACGGTGCTATTCCTCAACATTTTAGAATGTACGACAATGTTACGGAAAAAGAAGCGACGACGGAAACGGAACCGGTGGCTAATGCTACGAAAAAGAATTACTACGACAACAACTACAAACCGTACTTTATGAAACCCGACGACGGGGTTTTTAAACTAAATTGAATTTCCAGGTAAAATTATTTATTGCAAATTATAATGTTTGATCTCAACTTAGTCTGTGTTTCATTCATATTTCGATTAATTGAATGTCGGTGGGTGAATTTAGACGAAAAATCAAGTTATTCTTCTTCAGATGTCCACTTGCAATTCCTTAATAAATTCAACACGTTTATTTGTATCAATTAAAATGAAGTTGTACATACCGCTTGTCACCATTTTTTCCTTCTTGTAAATAATATTAAATCACTGTACTAGTAAAAAGTTTAAACTGTCTTGGACGTTTATTATTTAAATGTAAAATTCAAAGTTTTATTAATCTAATTTTTATTTGTATAATAGTACAAATATTTCATTAAGCAAAGTACAATTAATTTACTAGATTTTATACGTTTGTTTAGATATACCTATTTTTAAATAAAGCGTTGTACAAACCCGGTTTCTATAAAATGATCTACTATGTGTGATAATCGAGTGGATTTTATAAGAAATCACATCTAAACCTTCCCATTTTTTTGCTTTTACCACAAGTGTAACTCACTGTAAGTTATTTGTAAATTGATTATACAGGGTAGCGAGAAAGTCTGGCACCGAGTCATTTTCTTTGGAAAGAATAAACATAATCAATAATTGTGTCAATAATCATCAAATTTTGGGGTTATAAACGGTATTGTATTCTTCTTTTTTTTGACAGTTTCTCTTGAAAACGAAGAATACAATACTGTTCATAACCCTAAAACGGTGTTAGCGGATCGGCAGTGCCATCACGAAAACTCGATGCGAACGGACTCGATACGTGTGATAACTCGAACCGTATCGAAAATGCAATAATTATCGTTTTGAAATGGCGTACTCGATTCGAGATGATCATTCGTAATCCCACTGCGGTTCGTTATTGATTCGGAATCAGTCCTAGCAGTTCTCTGATTTTGGTGATGACTGAAAGTTGGGTTCTGCTGCTCATGCGCAAATGATCGATATGTCAGTTGTTTTATAAGACCGTAAAACTGTTTGCTGGTTCGGAACTAAGCATGCGCTCTAGACAATGTAGAGTTAATTCCAGACTGGTTCGGATTGTGACCCGCGAACATAGCTAAAGAAAATGACTTGGTGCCAGACTTTCTCGCTATCCTGTGTAAGTTGCAATTGAAAAATTATAGACTTCCAACCCTCTTGTTTTCTCAAGTTTGGCTTACATATTAATTTGCAAACCAAAACAAGCTAATAGATTGTACCAAATGAAACATTTTCAATTGCTCTTTGTATATTTGAATTATTTTCTGATAAATAAATTAGCATTTAACTGTATGTGATTTTGGTTGAAACGGGTAATTATCTGGATAATGATCAATTTATTTTCCAATTACAACACAAGTTTGTGCAATTTTTTTTATATCAAAGTAGAGATATTTTTATGTATACAATGTATATTGTTATGTAAACAAAGCATTGATAAGTGCACGGTGTTTTAATAAAATAATTTATAAAATAAATATAATTTTTAATATGCTCCTTACCTTATCCCATTAATTCTAGGATGTCCTGTGTATATATTTGAAATAAAAATTAGTTAACAACAGGTAAATATACAAATTAACAAATTGCAATAAGTGAATATAAAAATTACATGTTTCTTTGAAATGGTATATTGATTATAATTTATTAATTTTGATTGCACTGTTTACATTTATCAACAAACCATTATGTTGATAACATTTTGCCGGGTGTGACAGTTCATTACTTATTTAAGAATATATTAAAAATTTTGAATAAACAACAATTGCACAATTTGAATATAACCTCCGACATTGCAGATATTAAAAACAGCATTATTTGATAAAATAAGGTTTACGCAGCACGAAAATAACCCCCAATAAAGCAATTCTGTTAATTTAGTCTTAAACTGTAGATTATTTCTGTTTGCCCCAAATATAAAATAATTGATATCTACAAATCAATTTCTCAAACCTTCTTTAAAAACACACTATTAGTGTAAATTCAATGATAATAGAAATGTGGGAATTTCCTAAATACAAATTAATGTATTAATAATAATATTATAAACTTAATAACCTTTTAATAACAAAAATATTATCCTTTATCAACATTTACAACATACTAAAAGTATTGTAATACGTTTATATTTTAGAAACTACTTTTTTATTCATTTCAAATCTGGTGTACTAGCACCTAAATAGCATTTCAAATCACTGATACCAGATTTAATTAACTTGACTTTAATTGTATCTAAATTTAGTCTTTTATGTGCAGCGAATCTATGACATCCTCCAAAACTATAATAATAATTTCCACCTTCCCTTCCAACAATCCAAAGAACATCTATCGGAGGAACTGTCTGTTGTTCTATGGGGTTTGATAAAGTGGTCATCAAAGATTTCACTTTATTATCATCTAACTCTGGTGGAAATGGTCTGAGTATTGCTGATATTGGCATCTCATAAATTTCATGGATGTTTGCAGCATGTATACTGGTCATTCTTCTAGAGTGTGAAAATATTGTAAATATTTTTTTTTCAACATTTATAGAACTATGATAAAAAGCTTACCCCCAGTTTTGTACAACTTTCACTGTCTAAAACCGAAACAACAATGAAGATTGTTATGTTAAAGAAATTGATATTAAGTATTGTATTGATACCGTTTCAAGGACAATGAGTAATTAACTATGACATTACTAAAAATATTTTCATTACAGCAAAGAATACACACATACAGTTGTTGGTGTATTATTTAATAACATTGAAGCAGTAATAATGGTAATTAACTTCACTTACGATAAACACTATTGCTTTATGCCTGCAAAGCAAGAACAAAATAAAATATAAACATCCAGTTCCAGAGTGGCAAATTATATTCTAATACAGATAATAATGTTATTTAATTCTAGAATACGACTCAAAAATGTATTTACTATTATTTTTCATTTATAATTTTTAAATTAATCATGAAATAACGAAGAAAAGGCTTAGGCACGGTTTAGGTTATGTTTTATTGTCATTTTCCTTCTTCTTTTTCGTCGTTTATTGGGTAATATCACAGGGGATAATTTGCCTAGAAAACAATTATGTCATTTTTCTTCTTCTTTTTCGTTTATTGGGTAATATTATCACAGGGGATAATTTGCCCAGAAAACAATTATGTAGTTTAGCCAAAAAAGAAGAAGGACAATTATGTCATTTTCAGCTTGTTTCTTAGCACATCTTCTTTTTTAAACTTCAAATGTATGTCAAATGTCAAACCATAACGTTTATTAATTTTCATTAAAAAATATTGATGTTTTGATGGTAAATTAATATAATAAATAAAATGGCACCATTAAAAAAACCAAAAACTTACGGCAGATCGAATACTAGCTTAGTTAATAATTCTGTTGACGCATTTAATGTGCTATTTGCTAAAAACATGACGAAGCGGCTACTTATGAAAAAGAGAAAAAATATTTTTATTAAAGAATTACCTCGTAGAAATAAATGTGAATCTATGTTGAACGATGACTCGCTACAAGTTTCCACTGAAGATACTTTCGACAAATTGATGAATAAGTCCAAAAAGCAACATAAAATACCTATTGCAAGCATGTCCAGTGATTATGATTCTGAATCTGAAAACCAAAATAATTCTGTTCGAATAACTAGACAAACACAACGTTTATTATTGTCAAGTAATTCCAGTTTATCGAAGACTGAAGAAAAAACTAATTCTGTTGACCAAACTCATTTATTAAGACTGCAACAACCATCCATAGACAAAATAGAAGAAAGTTTGGAAGTAGAAAGAATTCAAAAAAAGCCTAACTTTTCTTTTAGTTACATCACAGTTCCTAAAGAACCAAACATATCTATGGAAACATCAAATTTGGGAATTTCTGCAACTGAATTTATTAGAAATTTACATCAAGAGGTAACAGCACACTGTAGTACCCCCATAGTATCTTTAAAAAGGCGGAAAATGGTAAACCAGATAATATCTCCCATAAAAGTGAACACATTACTAAAGCAAACATTTCAAGATATCAACAAGTGGGATAAAGAATTTCCTTTGGAACATCATTCAGATGTGCCAAAAAATATTTGCTTAAGTAGTTTTCTCAATGGTTTTAGTGATGATCAACAGCAATCTTTTATGTTTAAAAATGCTACTCAAAACTCATACATTCAAGAAAATTTAAACAACAAAACTCCCCCTAAGAGAGAAAGTTTCATAACATTAAGAAGAAGAAAAGTTCCTAAATCGTACAAAAAAAATATCAAGTCCAATAGTGCTAGGAAAAGTTTAACTGTGAGTCTTGAATCTTTTTCGAAATTTGAAATTAAAAACCTTACTAGAAATCAATTATTTAATTTAAAAGATTCTTTGAGGTCTCACTCATCTTTAGTAAACTTAACATCCAGTAGACAAATGTTCAATAAAACAGACTGGACTTATGAAACGATGTCTAATCCAAAAATAACCAAAGAATTAGTTATTAGAATTCCTAAACTTCAATATTCGAGTAGTTTAGAATCTGATTTTGAAAATTTCTATTCTTCCCACGTGGAGAAACATACAAATTCTGAGAGGATTTCAAGAACAAGTCCAGCAAGGAAAAATGTATCATGGGATATATTTGAACATTTTTACATAAAAAACATAAATACAATTGAGAACAAAGAGGATTTTACAGATACCAATAAGGAATTTAATAAAAAGAATGAAGGTAAAGTAAAAATGACTAAAGCACATTCAGATGGGGATCTTTTTGAAAATTTCTATAAAAACAACCTTAATTTAATGCATTATCAACAATATTGCTCCATAGAAAGAACTAAAGAATGTAAGGAGATGAAAGAAAGAAGCATATTAAATATAGAAAATAAAGTGAATTTAAGCAAAGAGCACTCAATCGAGGTTTCTGAAAATGTCTATAAAAGTAATTTGAGACATGAAAATTTAAATGTTCATAAAAAAAAATTGGCAAATGCACAATTGGAAGATACATTCGAACAATTCTATAAAACCCATTTGGATATAATATCACACACAAGGAATTCTTGTACTAATGTAAACAGAAGAGAGAACATTAAAGACCTAAAAGTGCATTTAACAAATTTATCAGATGCAAAATTGGAAGATACTTTTGAAAAGTTTTATCAAAGTAATTTAAATATTACACAAAGTGAAGATTTTTGTTTAGACGAAGAAGAAAAATCTACAAATAAAAAACATTTAATGGTAAGTTTAACAACACTGCCAATAGCTTATGCAAAGGAAGATAGTTTGGATAAAAACAATATTACAGAACATGAAACCTGTGCGGGGAATCAAGAAATGAAAGACATAGACAACGTTACAAAAATATCCAGAGTAAAAGATTCAAAGGCTCCAAATAGAAAACTGAAGGTTAACTTGTTAAGACATAACACCGAAGATCTCGCAAATATTAAAAAAGGTATAAAACATGTTACTGCAGATGAAGATTTTATGGTTAATAAGTCCCCTAATCAGCATCTTGAAATGTTTCCAACAGTTGATGAACGAGGAAGTTTTAACTCTGTGCTTAGCGAATCTGATGTTATAGAAAGCTCGGTACTTGATATTTTTCCATTGAAAAAAGGGTCGAAAATTAACAATACAACAAAACTTAAATCAATAGATTACAAAACTGATGAAAATTCCTCTAAACAAAGTTATGAAAGTGCTTCAAACATATCCCAAAATAGTATTGCTCATATAGTACATGTAACTGCTGATATTGATCATTATTTTCAACCACTGAAGCAGGATACAAGTTTAGAAAATTTAAAAGAAGACTCCACTAACCAGCAATTGAATTCTGATAAAAAACTTTTAAACAATCGTAAAAAAAAAGGTGTAAAAGTTTCTAAACAAACAGCGTCTACCACTGCAAATCCAGAGGAAATTTCCAATAATGGTGATACAAAGAAACCATCAAGGAAACCATCGAAAAAGAGGATTTCTAGAAAGTCACCAGATGTAAAGACTGATAGTTTTGATACAGAAAATAATATTTCAAGTCGTATTACCAGAAGCTTGAAAGAAAAACAAGATATTGTTGTAGTATTAGAATCAAGTTGTGATTCCAGTTCGATAAATGAAAGTAATGGAGCTAGTGGTGTAAGGTGCTTAGAAAGAGAACCAAAAATTTTGCCGGCAAAAAATTTGATTTCTCCGACTGAAAATAATAAGAAAGAAGTTTCCAATATCTCTATTGATTCAAATAGTGATTGTCTTTTTGTAGACGATACACCAAAATCAAAGTGTAAACAAAGTGGTTCAAAAGTACCTGAGTCAACTTCTGATTCATTTCTTAAAAACAATATTTCTTGTAGTGAGGGTGATGGGGTGGATAAAGATGTTTTTAAAGTGCCAAAATGTAATAAATCTCCAAATAGTGTATTACTTAAAGCCGGTAAAAGTTGGAGGAGGTCACTGTCCATGTATAAGAGATCTAGCTTGTTCCATGGATTCCCTAATGAAGATTCTTCTAATTTTAATACCAGTAAGTGTCAAATTTCAAAGTTTTCTTTAATGTCTTACCGAGGTATTGTGTTTTAGAAAAAGTATGTCCAAAAGGAAAATTATCTAAATTGCCAAGTCCAAGGACTGCAAATAGACTTTCTGTGAGATTTGTACCTATTAAGCCACTTCAAGTGTTACAAGACAAATATCAAGATACTACGGTTTTAGAAGACTATGCTGCCAATACTAGTAAGTGCAAAGATAACTTTTGGTTTTTATTTATTAATAAATAAATGTTTGATTATATTCATTCCCGTTATCAAATGGTGAACAATTAGGTAGATAATTTGAGTAAATAAACAACATTCTTCCGGTAAATATTGATTTGCTATTGTATTTGTAAAGATAATAAACAATTAAAATAAAATAATCGTGGAATCTCACGACTTTTAGGTTAGTTCTAACAAATTCTATAATCAGTTCGGAATTATACAGCGCATGCGGGTCTGCAAAGTACTGTTCGCACAAACTCTGGAACTGATTGAATCAGTTCAAGAACCACAAAATACTTCAACTTGTAGTATTTTATGGTTCAAGAACGGTGAAAACAGTTCTTGGTTAATAGAGGGTAGTATGTTTGGGCATGCGCTATTAAATTTTTAGAAGGTTGAGTTTATATTTGTCACACATCAATAAATTAATTAGGTATCGCTATAACAGTAACAAATCAAAATAGATTTTCTAAATGAGGTCATCCAGTGAAGAAGATGACTACGCATGTACAAAACTGACATATCTGAACTGATCTGAACTATTCCGAACCAGACCAGAACAGAATTGATTCCAAGTTGATACCTTTTTGACGCATGCGTATATAATAATTCCTAACTGATTCGGGAATCGTCCGTGTTTGTTCGAACTGGTTCGTGTTAACCGTTGACCAATGAGATTGCGCGTGATACAACCTGACAAGTGCGCATTGCTACCATTTTCTATTTCCTTCCACTCCTTCGTAAACGACACGTATTCGTGTCGTGTTTGTAGTTTTTTTTAAGCCAAAGGTTATTATAAATTGCGTAGATTAACTGATTCACGTGCTTTGTGTGATATATATTGAATATATATATTCGAAAACGTTCATTTCGTTGCGACTAAGTGAAAGACAGTGTGTGTTTTGATAAAGAACTTTCGTTGCATGTATCATTGCAAAGATAACTCCAATTTTAATTGCATGTACATTACTACGTATGCATCTTTACCAGGTTATGAACCAGATCAAATCCTCGAAGCCAGTTTGGAAGATACTTTTAGATGTCTTTCGTTAAAACCCAAGCAAAGATTAACTTCCGTTAAAAGTCAGTTGAGTGTACCAGTTACAGCAAAGGAAATTGTTTTGAGGACATGCAGTCAAACGGAGCCAATACCATTTTCACAATGTTTTCCAGAGAGGTAAGGGCCACGATCATTCTAATAACTAACATTATATAATCTATATTTTATTATTAAAATGTTTGATGTATAGCCTTGGTATTATTATGAATAAATTTCATTTTGTTATAAAATGAAACAATTTGACTTTATCTAAATTCTAAATGAACAGCTATTTGCATATTTGATCCTAAAAGGTCAATAATTTTAAACATCGAATAATATAAAATTCAATTAATTTATTGAAGATTAAATTGAACAATGTAGGAAATATTTAAAATTGGTAAATTCTACTACATGTACCTATATAAAATGTTTAAAAATAGAGGAAAAATTACTTGAAATTGTTTGGCTCCCAACCAAATTTATACTAATGTGAAAAATCTGGCCATATGAACGTCAGATGTTGTTGAACTCAACCCAAAAAGTCAGTCAACAATTTATTTACAATCACTAACCAAAACAATTTGCAAATAAGTACTACAATTTATTTATTTTAATTTGTTATCATGTAAAAGCCAGACTATTAAAAACACTAACATTGTTTTGACTGATTAAATATTAAAATATTTACAACTACCGAAATTGATATCTTGATACACCTATTATGATATTCTAAGAATATAATTGTTTATGGAAAATGAATGAATCACTCAAATTTTGATAAGTTGTAATTTATTACTTTCTTTGTTGGAAACTATCATGAGTAATACCTATGAATCACCTGTTCAGTGACATATAATATAAAATAATACATGTGGAAAAAACAAGTTATCTTATTAAATATTGGCAGAAGCAGTTGAAATGATTCGTGATTTGATAAGAACATTGGCAAATAATCTTAATTTAACTTTTCAACAGTATTATAAATATTTGAATCATTTAATTAATAGAAAACTGAAGCTTAACCTTGCTGACCCAAAAAATATCATGCCGTTTATCGTTAATAACCTTGTTGATATTTTCTTAGTTGAAGGTCTACTTATTACGAAATATCATTTCATTTATTGTTGTATAACTAACTTTCACCATTTCGCTTTAAGTAATTGCAACAGCTACTTTTACTTTCTCCTCGACAAAAAAATAAGTCATTGTATAACATTAAATATTGTAAAGGGGTAATTTAATTGGGATTTCTGGTTGCAGTGTTCTTCAGAATTGCCAGAAAATAGGCGAAGGTGTCTATGGAGAGGTTTTCCTCTTCAAAAACCCCAAAGGAGGAACATCGGTGCTGAAAATAGTACCTGTAGAAGGCGACCAAATAGTTAATGGAGAAAGACAGAAGAAATTTGAAGAAGTTTTATCAGAAATAATAATAACAATGTAAGTAAAAAATTTTATTTTGTCGTTTTATGGGGTTTTTGAAAATAATTTTTGTTTGTAGCCAATTGAGTGAACTCAGAAACAATCAAAGAAATGGAATAACAGCGTTTACGGAAGTGCAGAAAATTCTATGCGTCCAAGGAAGATATCCAGAGAAACTAATAGACCTTTGGGATTTGTTTGACGAAACTCGTGGATCCGAAAATGATTGTCCTGACATATTCGGAGATGAACAACTTTACATCGTCTTCCAGATGGCCTATGGTGGAAAAGATTTGGAATCGTTCGTTTTTACCGGAGCAATGCAAGCCTACTCCATGTTCAAACAGGTTAGTTTTCGATTAAATTAATTCAATAAAATCATTTTTTATTAATTAATTGTTTATTTTAAGGTGGCATTTGCGCTCGCGATCGCCGAAAAGGAACTAAAATTCGAACATCGCGATCTTCATTGGGGAAACGTTTTAATTACGACAGTAGAAGCGAATAAAATCGCTACTATAAATTTGGATAATAAAAATTACTACATTCCGACTATGGGTGTGGAAATAGCCATCATCGATTATACACTATCTAGAATAGAACATGACGGCGTCGTTATTTTCAACGATTTGGGATTGGATCCAGATCTATTTACGGCTGATGGAGATTATCAATTCGAAATATATAGATTGATGCAACAGAAAAACAGGTAAGATGCTTTCCTAACATATTTTCATTCAATTCAATGAAGCAGTTATTATCCTTTCATTATTTCTTCTATAAAGTAAAATTTTGTTATCGTAGTGGTGACCAGTCATTGTTATGTTTCTTTGTATCTTTATTAATGTGAAATTGAGTGTTTCGAGTAGTTTAGTTGTGTGATCTCATTGGATTTGTTTTTTTTTTGTAGAAACAATTGGAAGGAATTTGAACCGTTTACGAATCTTCTGTGGCTCGATTACATTTTGGATAAGGCGTTGATGGGATTGAGATACAAAAATATAAAGACGAAAAGACACAGAGATTATTTGAGGAAATTGAAGAATTTAAAAGAGGACATCTTGTCTTATCACAATGTAAATGATTTTGTGATTGCCAATTTGTTGGATGTTTAAATAATCAAGTTGGTTTTTTTTATATAACAGATTTATTGTTTTTAGATTTTAAGATTTGTGCCAGTCGATATTTGCAAAAAAAATTAATCTTTTTTATTGGTAGTTTGTTAATTTTTCAACGGGTGTGTTCGTATTTAAGCCTTAAAATTCCAACGAAATGTAATAGATATTTTTAATTTTTTGCGAAATGTTTGCCATAAGTATTTTGTATTTGTATATATACGTATCTACATGGATTTTTAAGTGTGTTTTTGAAGGCCTTAGATGTATAAGAATTAACGCATAACATTATACAGCGTGTCCACGGATGGAGTATCCTATAGGTGAAACATTTTTAAATATTAATTTAGTGAAAAATGTTATTCTTGATAAAAAGTTTTGCTTGTTCTGAAACCCCATAAAATGAAATAAAATTCTAATTTTTCAAAAACCGTCTCATTTTATGGCCGGTTTTATGAAAACCTAGAGTCTGACATATTAGCTAATATCTCGTGAACCTTGAGGTTTGCTAGGTTCTAGTCTACGCAATTCGATTCAGAATTGAATTTTCTATGAAAAGAGGAATTTTCCTTCCACATCGAAAAACCTTAGATATGGATTTTTTTAGAGTTTTAAGGTTTTGAAAATTTTTCCAAGTCCAACCGAAACTTATACTAATTCACGAACTCATAATTTTCAAAATTCCTCTTTTTATAGAAAATTCAATTCTGAATCGAATGGCGTAGACTAGAACCTTGCAAACCTCAAGGTTCCCGAGATATTAGCTAATATGTGAAGAAATGTCAAAAATTCAGACTCTAGGTTTTCATAAAACCGGCCATAAAATGAGACGGGCTTTGAAAAACTTGAATTTTATTTAATTTTATGGGGTTTCAGAACAAGCAAAACTTTTTATCAAGAATAACATTTTTCACTAAATTAATATTTAAAAAAATTTCACCACATGGATATGAGTTTTCGATAACAATTAACATCAATAAACTGCCATTTCAAATTACACACAATAACGATGGGAATTTTTTATATAAAAAAAATAAATTAATCAATTGAAGCTTTTTTGAAAAATCCCTCGAATTGTAGCCTCGTCATTTCCGTAAATTATTCACTCTACTGTCTATCTGATATTAAAAGTAAATCTAAAGGTAACTGCCGCCAAATTATATTTTTCGATTCCGCTCTGTAGATATGTAAATTAAATATTATATGAATCAGATGATTAATTTTTTATACTGTAAATAAAACGTTCAAAATAATATTTTATATTTTTTGTATTCAGTAAAATCCTAAAATGTATAAATTTTACACAGGATGTCCCGTTTTTTCAACTCGTTTTAAAAATTAAACTCGAATTTTTCTATGATAAAGTTTTTTATTTTCTTTTTACATAGATTTTTCTTTTTAGCGTTAGGGCTTTTTCAGACGGTGCGATTGCGATGCGATTTTCCGTTTGCGGTATGTCGCAACGATATCGTGGAAGTATTAAAATATACAGGGTGTACCAATTTTACCACAAACTTCGGTATATGGGTTATTTTAAGAGATATCAATAAATATTATCAACAAAAATAGCAGATGTGTTGAAGGTCCATATTTTGAAATTATATCGAACTATACAGAGTGCTGCATAACTCCGTTACAAACCAAACTTATGATTTTTCAAATGGGAACCCCTGTATATTATACCGAATTCTGATGGGTTACATGTTTTTGAAACTGGTTTTGCCACGTTATACAGAGTCCTTCAAAAGATATGGACACGTTTATGTGAAAATCTTAGGTAAATCAACGCTCTGTAGCTTGTTGTACGTTAAAGAAAAAAACAAAAAAACCAAGCACCTAACCCGGTTTCGAACCTACGACCTCTGAGTCACAAGCCCAATATCCTACCAAGGTTAAAAGCATGCTTGGACGCACACTTACAATATAATGCAACTGACAACATCGGATTCTGTTCCTTTCTTCCTCCGAATAGACGCTTCTAGAAATTCTTACGTAGATAGACCTTTTATAGAACTAATCAGGAACTAGTTCAGGATTTATTCTGGAATGGTTCTGAACTAGTTCGGGATTAATTCTGGGACGGTTCTGAACTAGTTCAGAAATAATCCCGAACCGTCCCAGAATTAATCCCGAACTAGTTCGGGATTAGTTCAGAACCGTCCCAAAATTAATCCCGAACTAATTCAGAACCATTCCAGAATAAATCTGAAACTAGTTCAGAACCGTCATGGGATAATCCATTCAATTGTAAAATATTGATTGTCTAATTTCGATATTAGCAACATATTTGTTTCAACAATGATGGAAATAACATCTTAAGTTAACTTAACATAATAACTTGCAAATAAGAATTAAAAATAAATATGTAAAAAGGGTTGAACATCACATAGTAAATACTCAAGGAGTAGGTTTGATCATAGACATATTATATTTCTCTATGGGTTTGATATTAGAATATAGAAAAAGATGGGATATTCATATGAACTTGATTTTAAGAGAGACAAAATACCTGAACTTTATTTTTGGTGGAGATGATGATGAACAAAAATCTATACAAACAATAGCGTTTCTCTGATTGATTATTTATTGATAAAACCAAACTATTTTGGTGTATGTTTTATACAGTTTTATCTATGGTCTAGATGTAGTGTTGTGTGCCATCTGTCATATTTGCGCTTCAGTCAATTTCTGTGCCGCGCATTTGTCGTCTCGTTGATTTGTTTAGGTTAAATAAATTAATGACTGCAATAAACAAAACATATTTTTGGTCAAAATAGAAACAAAATCAGCATCATACGATGGTAAGCAAATTTTCTTTTTACAAAATAACTTTTGTACGTTTAATATTTGGATGTCCGTCTCTTCGTAATCATAACCTATATTTTAAGAACCACCAACTGAAGATGATTGTCAGTTTTTATTTAACTTTTTCTAAATTTTTAGGATGTTTTCTTAATGATAAGAAGAAAAAAGTTAACGATTTTCACTGATGCCAAGGATACGACCACGGTTTTAGAACTCAAGAAAATTATTGAAGGTAAACTATTAAATTACTATTGCACTATTAAATATTGTTGTAGTCACCAAATAATTTTAATTTTGCAAAATTATATTTATATATATTATTTAATATAGGTATTTTGAAAGTCCCACCACAAAATCAACAACTATTTAATAAAGACAACACAGTAATGGATGATTCAATGCTGCTATCTGATTATGGTCTAACTTCAACTACTGCCAAAGCTCAAAGTCCAGCAACTGTTGGTCTTGCTATAAAGTAAGATATATAATTATTTGATGAAGATAATATAATTTTAATATTAAATGTTGTTACAGAGATGATAAAGGCGAATATGAACCATTGGATCTAATACCATACTCAGCCCCTCCAGATCTGCCAGATGTGATGAAATCTCAAGAAAATAATGGCCAGGAACAATCCTCTTGAACTAACTGTACATAATTTGAATTTTTTACATCATTGAATTGCTTTACACTCATCAAATCATCAATTTAACTTGTTTTTTTTTTGCTAAATTCAAAGCCGAAGTTTTTTTTTCCTAAACGTAATTTATTTTAAGGAGTTGCCCACTTGTTTGAGGTGTTGATATTTATTAGATACTGACTGTAGGTTGTGCTTTTATTTTTGTTTTATCATTTTTAGGCATATCATGATGTTACCATTTTATTTAAAATATCACTAAAATTACTTTTAAAAGGTAGGTAAAAAGCTAACAGGTATTTCCTCATATATTCAAAATTGGTAAATGTTCTTTTTCTAAATGTACTTATAAATTAATTATATACCAAATCACATTCAGAAATTTATTTAATGCCCCCGATATGTTTGGCCTTTAACAAAACTAATATACAGAGATGTTTTTTAATTGATTTTTATTTCTATAATAATTATAATATAGAGCAGTTCAAAAATTTCTATATTCAACTAAGATTTCATCGTATATTGACATAATATAGGCTTGTTTTATGTTACAAATGTCCGTCAATATAGTGGATACTAGTCCTAAAAATATTTGCTCATACAATTTAGACCTTTACAATCATAAAGTGCACAGCAGCTTCTTATTTATTACTGTACATACTCTTTAAGCACAAGATTTAAACAAATTTGGAATTGACATTGTTTTATTTCCAGTACCAATTAAATTGCCTTTTTGTTTTGTTTTCCTAAGCTTCAATAACAATTTCTTAACTTTTGTACTGCTCTTTATAACAAATACAGCATATTCGTTTCTATAATAATTTACATTCAACATTTACTGTCTTTAATATGTAAACGATATGAAATTTTGTTTGTCTATTTCACAAAAACATAATTAGCTGTAAATAAATTAATTTAATAAGACTACTTTTATTTTGTTTTAATTTAAATGTTATATATGCTGTACTTGGACTGTGTGTTCTTGTTGAAGTACAATAAATATGTTGATATTCGTTTCACATGATTAGCAACTGTCAGCTGTAGAAATTTGGCATTCATGATTTATGTGATTAAAAAAAAATCATCAGATCACAACAGTAAAGTGGATAGTCTGCACCATGTCCCCTGCATTTTCGCTATCCACGTCACTAATTTTTCATCTTAAGCTGTTCTATTCGACTTGTAACTATCCATCAACTTTGAAATCCAGGAACTGGAATTAGTGTAGTTAAAAAAGTTGACTATTGGGTGTAGAAATGTACCAATTGAAAACAGAAGTGTATCTCAGGAGCATTGAGAATGATACAAAGCACATGAACATGAAGGCAAGGAAGGAAAATAGTGTCAAAAAGTTTCCTATATACTGCAAATTTCAGTGAACACACTGTATATCAAATAGTACGAAAACATGCGTGCTGAATCTTTAGGTAATTTCTACAGCATACTTAGAGATTTGTTTTAATTAATAAAATTCGATGTAATATTTGCTAGGAGTTATATTATTTTTTAAAATAAATGTTCTGTATATACAATCAATTGTTTTAAATTATTTTGTAAGTTTTATAAAAACCGAATAAAAAATTGCAATTACTTTTAAAGCAACATTTGCAAACAATTCGAATATTTTCAATTATCTTTAACAGCTTTCACGATGTCTTCATCTGTTGAACTTCCTTGATATTGTTCACCACCAGCGTTATTCCTTCTCCACTTGGCTCTTCTATTCTGAAACCAAGTTTTCACCTGGAAAAAAACGGAAATTCCTCTGTATTATTTCTTTTTTTTGTAATAATTAAAATAACTAACTTGTCTATCGGATAAACTCAGAGACTCTGCTAAAACTTTCCTCTCCTCTGGACTCAAATATTTATTAGAACAAAACCTTTTCTCTAAAATATCTGTTTGATTTGCTGTGAAGCGAACTTGTCCACCTTTTCGTTTGCTAGGACTATACATATATTTGTATTGCATAGCATAGGAAAGATAGTTCGGTTGGTTATCGTAAGCTGATGCTGTCCATGGTTTTTGTCGTTGTAAAGATTGATAATCTGAAACAAGTATTAGGAATTATTATAATTTTTATTAAAATATTAATAAAAAAATGGGATATCCTTTATGCAAATTATTTTCGGTAATAATTATACAATACTTTTGTATTGTTATTTGATTGAAACACTCTGATGAGGTTTGTAATATCATATGGACCCCAACGGACATCCGCTAACATCTGGATAAAGAGCGGGACTAAACCCAAAAGATAAAAAATTTGTGGTTTTGTTAGGTATACCAAGTACTAGGTATATTACAACATATTTATTATTTAATCTTAATTTATTTCAAATCGTAATAAATAATAGCCTAACCATACCTATTAATAAATGAACATTTTATCGCTTTGGTTAATTTTTATCGATTTGATAACTAATAACGCACGTAAACTTTTTGAAATGTGCCATTATTTAAAATTGGTAATTATATATATCAATTGTTGTTCTTCAGATGAGGCATTGACATACAATATAAATATTACTTTAGATATAGCTACTAAACAAGCAGAGTGGCGCAGTGGAAGCGTGCTGGGCCCATAACCCAGAGGTCCGTGGATCGAAACCACGCTCTGCTAAATTTTTTTTATTTTCGCTTTTGGAATGAAATATCATTCAAAATGCGTTAATTTGTTTTTGGGAAACTAATCTTCTAAATATTAATTTTATATAAAGTATACATAATAATAATAATTGCTGCTGTAATATAATCGTTTTAATCTGAAAAGTATACACATTATATTACACATATTGATCACGATACTAATACCACTTGACAACTTTTCAGCAATATTATAGAAATAATGATGATCGATTAAAGGATAATTTTGTTATATCGACAAGTACTTATAATAAGTAGAGGATTATTATTGAATTTAAACGTAATTTGAGAACGCATAATATCTGCGAAGACCGCAGTAAATTTAATTATACTTTACGCGTGAGATTTTTGCGGAACGAACGAAGTGAGTTTCGCAAAAAATTAACAAGTTACACAAAATTAGGCATTTCGTAACGTATTGCATACAAGATTTTTTCTAATTTTGAAGAAAGTAATAAAAAAATAAAATTTAATATAATTGATAAAAATTTGGAAAACATAAATTTAGTTTGTTGCTGTTTCTTCATGTTAGTTGCGTCAGTTTGACATTTTGTAAAAAAGGCTAGATGGAAGGTTTTTAGCGAGATTGATATATTTTTAGTTTTATTTTTAAAAAATGAGTGATTCAAGTTCTGAAGAGCTACCTACCAAGCGATATTGAAGAGGCAGCAGGTAATGCTCTATTATCAGTAATTCCCAAAAAGTCAAAGGCAGTTTGTTACGTGGTGTGATGAGAAGAAAATTAAACATGTTAATGAGAAAGTTTTACTTGCATATTTTGAGGGTAAGAAAGATCTAAAAGTTTCCACATTATGGTCACTTTACTCAATGTTAAGGTCTGAACTAAATCTGAAAAGGAATATTGATATTAAAAAATATACAAATTTGGTAGCATATATAGGTATTAAAAGGCAAGCGGACTGGTACAGTACTAAAAAGTCAAAAGTTTTTATTAAAGAAGATTTTGCCAAATTTTTAGTGGAATCTGATGACAAAGAATACTTAATGGCTAAGGTTGCAATGATAATTGGAATGGCAGGAGCATGCAGAAAGGCAGAATTAACATTTCTTCCAGTTGAAAATGATATAGACGAAGGAAGCCATTTTCGTGTTGATATCCCACCTTCAAAAATAAAAGTTATACGGCAGTTTGCAATTACCACTGGAGACATTGAAAATACGAATCTTGTTGAAATATTAAGAAAATATATTAAGTTGCGTCCCCAGCTTCTTAAACACAACAGATTTTTTGTAAAATATGCGAATGGAAAATGTACCAGAAACCCTGTGGGAATTAACACATTTAGCAGTCTGCCAAAAGTTATTGCACAATTTCTTGGTCTTTCAAATCCAGTTCTATATACTGGCCACTGCTTCAGAAGAAGCTCTGCCACTTTCCTATCAGACAGTGGCGCTGATATTTTAAAATTAAAGAGGCATGGAGGTTGGAAAGCTACCTCTGTTGCGAAGAGATATGTTGAAAATTCCATGAATAATAAAAAAAAAACTCATAGCGCAAGAAATATTTGGTGAAACATCTAATGCAATGTGTGCCGCTTCCCAAAAATAACAGCAAGTTCGAGCAATGAAAAAAAGATGTCGTCGGGAATTTGAATAATTGCAATAATTGTGTTATCAATATTTATAATAATTAATTAATTTATAATTTATGTTTTTAACTTGTATTATATAACATTTTAATAAATAGAATAATTCTTTTTGTCACTAATTTTGAAATACATTTTTCGTCACCAATTGCATAAAATTTTACTTTATGCAACTAGTTACAAAAAGTAAGACGTTTCATAATGTCAATCAGTTTTAAAAAGTGTCACTTTATATGTCAAAATTAGAAAAATATATTTTAAAAATTAGTATGCGTACTATATGTGATCATAGGCGTGCGCAGACTTTTTTATTAGGGGGCCAAAAATCAAATCGGAATCTATTGATGAAAAAACAAAGAGCCGTGCCCGCCGAAACATTGCTTTTGCATGTTATCGCCCTTCAATGTCTCGCAATTCATTTAAAGAATAAAAAACTGCTCCTTCGTATCATTGAAAGAACGTTTTAACATTTAAAAATTATAAAATGTTTTTAATATATTGATATTTTTTTAGGAATTGGGGTGGACCATAGACCACCCTGCCCCCCCTGCTCTAGGAACGCCTATGTATGTGATATAAAATGCGAGCACGTTTTTTCTTCTATGATAGCATAAAAAACCTACAAATAATTCAAAAATATGACTTACCTCTCTCATAAAAATTTCTGTAGTAGTTTAAATAGGACGGATCGTAACATAAATGTTGATAATTATCTAAACTTGCCGTTCGGGGCTCGCTAGTTCTAAAATACGGGGAATTAAGCCGATTTAATAGAGTTTGATGCAAAATACTGCTCCGATCACTAAACCCGAGATTCACTGCTCCATGTTCATCAACACCACCTTTTTCCATAGAAGGTAAATTCAAAGAAATGTTTTGACAATTAGTACCGAAATTTTGAGAAACATTTTCTTGTGTTTGAATGCCGTTGTTTTTACTATTTAGAATATCGTCGATTAAAAATGACATGATTGGATCTACGTGCGTGTGCGTTAGCAAGTGAGGACTAATCTGTAAAATATGGCTTATTTTGAGGTATACGATATTGTAGAGATTAACATTTTGATAGGGAAAATATTAGTTGACTTGGTGTTAATTAAAAATTTGTTGTGGTTTCGGTCAAAACAGGGAGGGATTTTAAAACATTTAAGTACGGGGAGGGGGGAAACTTTTCAAAAATACTATACAGAGCGTATCACAATTTTAAACTAAGTAGGTATATTTAGCTGTTAAAAAATTTATTAATAAATGAAAAAAATTACTCTTAATGAACCGATTCCAACAAACTAAATAATGTATGGTCAATTATGAATTATACAGGGTTAAATTTTAAAATTAATAATTTATTACACTTGAAATATTGGTACTTTTTTAAATTAGCTAAATATGGATTTATCAAAAATCTAAACTAACTAATTATTAGACGTATTTGTATATTAAACAAAACCTGCTACGCCCATGAATTTTATCGTAAATACCTAAAAATTGCCTAAAAACGCCAATAATTAGACAAAATCGGTAAATAATGTGGATTTTTTTCTATTCTGTCAGTTGTTGATGTGTAGACAGTTTATACTGAAAAAGTAAAATCTTTGTCAAACACTCTTTCCTTGTCGACATAACAATGAAATATTTAACTGAGACTCACCGAATTGAGATTTTAATGATGATCGGGTACGGGGATAACTGCAGAAGTCAAGTTGAAGTGGCAAACTTATTTAATCACAGGTATCCCGAATTGCTTAGTATTTCACAAAGTACTGTGTCTAAAATTCATGCACAATTCAGAGAACTTGGACATGTCAAATCATTGAGAAGAAAACCACACATCGTTGAAGATGATGTGAAAGTGGATATTTTGTTAAGTGTAGAAGAGAATCCAACTTCAAGTACACGTCAAATTGCCCGTGAAAATAATGTTAGTCATACAACAACTGTTCTAAGATGTCTTCATAAAGAAAAACTTCATCCCTACAAATTAACTTTTGTGCAGGAGTTAACAGAAGACGATCCAGATCGTAGAATGGATTTCTGCGAAAGATTAATGAATAAAAGCTGAACAGAAATGAGATAGCTCTTTTTTCTAACGAATCAACATTGATATAGATATTGGTCAGCAGAGAATGCTAATTGGATGCGTGAGACACTTACTCAGTACCCTCAAAAGGTGAACGTGTTTGGGCCATTATCATAGGCGACCATATTATTGGTCCTATATTTATGGATGAAAATTTGACTGCTGAAAAATTTTTAAATATGCTTAGAAATGAAGTTATTCCTGCGTTGGCAAACTTTTATCTCAACGCAATAGATCCTAGCTTACCGAATGAAAATGTTTGGTTCCAGCAAGACGGGGCAACACCCCATTATGCTTTAATGGTAAGAACTTATTTAGATGAAATCTTCCCCAATAAATGGATTGGACGAAGAGGTACTATTGAGTGGCCAGCTAGATCGCCAGACCTTACGCCGTTAGATTTTTTTCTGTTGGGTTATCTCAAGAACAAAGTATATGCAACACAACCAACTAGCATATTGTAGACCTCAAAGACAGGATAACTACAGAAATATGGAATATTTCACCTTAAACTTTAAACAAAGTTAAGGAGGAGTTCTATAGGAGACTGTGTTATTGCCAACAACTAGGTGGAGAACATTTTGAGCATTTATTTTAGTGTATTAAAATCAAATACATCGGGTATTTTATGTATGTGTTTAATAACTGTAAAATTAAAAGTTTCACCCTGTATAATTCATAATTGACCATACATTATTTAGTTTGTTGGAGTCGGTTCGTTAGGAGGATTTCAAAAATATGCAAATATACAGGGTGTTTTATTAAAAAAAAAACACCGACTATGGCATACTTGCGTAAATCACCCTGTACATTCACATTTATGTTTACATATCGCACAACTCAATTCAAAAGTTGACGTGTCTCGGCATTTTTTATAATTTTCTAAAATAATGACATAAAGAATTTTTTTCCATAAGTGGTTTCCACACTATGTATAAATATATTATAATAGTAGAAGTAGAATAAATAAAAAAAGTTGTTTTTTTCAATTGTCTATGAAGTTTCAGTCGAGTCCTCCCCTGTTCTATTGTCAGTGATTACGTATTGAGGCTGGGAATTTTTATAAGCAAATAAATCGGTCGTTAAAATGTCGTTATCAAAAACAGCGGTGTTAAGATTGTTCCGTTGTTAGTAGATTAAAAAAAATATAACGCGCCTGATTAACCGCATCTTTCACCCTTTTTCCTCTTTTGGTGGTCATTGGAACCACCAATCGCTCGTAATTTTTCTTTAATTAGTACCTAATCGTTTCAATCTGCCAATTAAAAATTTTGGAAATAAACATTCCAAGGCTGATCCTTTTTCGTTTTAAATTGTTATCTCGAGATTATTATCGTGTGTGTCGATTTAATTGTTTAGATTATTACAGTATATTAAGCTTTTCAAATAATTGTTATTGGTGCGAAATTATTTCGAATACATTTCCGGTGAGAGTAATTAAATAAGTTTCCTTTCGAAATTTCGTCTCAACTGATTGTTGACAAAAATATATATTATTATGTTTATCAGAAATGTTAAGAAGAAGAAAAAAAAACAAATGAACAGAAGTGAAAACAAATTAATTTCTTTCAATATTATTTTTACTTCCATGGCAAATAGAAATTTTATCAAATAAATTAACCCGCTCAGAAAATGTTGTGGTACGCTCATGATATAGAATATGGTTTAAAAGGTAAATTACGGTCAGTAGGTACTGAATAACGCATATATTTATAGAGTTAAATTTTATATTAAATAATAAAACAAGTGTTCAGAAACCTGCAACAATAATAATTAAAAAATTGAAGAACGTGTCGCGGGACACACGGTAAGAACTTTAGTTCCTTTTAAGCAATAATCAAATTTTTTGAATCAATAAATAAGTTAGCATGTAGATTCCTCTCGTAAAATTATTGGACAAAATGATAAAGGTAACATATTCTCCCAAATGTACACCATTGGATGAAAATTTGAAAAATATTTTTCCATCAAAATATGCCCTTTTACATTTAAAAACAACCTGCCAAATATCAAATCAATTTATCCATCCATTTTAAAGTTATCAAATTAAAACATTCAAGTTTTCAAAATTTCAACACCCTGTATTTCGAAAAGTAAATGTGCTGACCCCTTAATCCTTAAACATCATTTTGTCCACTTTTACGAGAGGTATTTACATGCAAACGTTGTAAGTGTCATTTTAAAACACCCTATATACAGGATGGAGTATCCTATAGGTGAAAAATGTTTAAATATTAATTTAGTGAAAAATGTTATTCTTGATAAAAAGTTTTGCTTGTTCTGAAACCCCATAAAATGAAATAAAAATCAAGTTTTTCAAAACCCGTCTCATTTTATGGCCAGTTTTATGAAAACCTGGAGTCTCACTTTTTGACATTTCTTCACATATTGCCTAATTTTCCACATCAAAAAACCTTAGGTATGGATTTTAGAATTTTCAGGTTTTGAAAATTTATCAAAGTCCAACCGAAACTTATACTAATTCGCGAAGACTCATCATTTTCAAAATTCCTCTTTTTATAGAAAATTCAATTCTAAATCGAATGGCGTATACTAGAACCTTGCAAACCTTAAGGTTCCCGAGAAATTTCTCCAATAGATCACCTACGCCTATGGAATCGAAGCAACCAAATATACATAAATCGACAGAAGAAGGTCTATATTAACGATAAAAAAAATATATTACTACCTAATTTCCATTAGGAGACGAGATATTGAAGGTCAAAGATGAACTTAAAAAAAAAAATTCCAATTTCCTCGAAAACTATGCCTTTTATCGTAAAATTATAGTAATTTTTGATTTTCCGTACCGAAATACATAGAAAAGGTCGATATGACCGTTTCTCCAAAACATCAATAAACCGCCCATTTTTAAGATTTTCGTCCAAAAAAAAGGTGACATTTTGACATATACATCGCCATTACGTCAAAACCACTAGAGGTCTATCAATTTTTTTTTGTCATTCGATAGAGAAATAATGACTGAATTATGCTATAATTTCCTTAGTTCGAGATCAAACTGGCAAAAGTTATACGAGGTCAAAGTGAAAAGTTCTTTTTTTTGGTTTTCCCTACCGTTAATAGGGAACGTGAGCAATAATTTTAAAAAGATTGGACAAAAAATAAATATATGAGCGTGTAGAGGAATTTTTTTTGGACACATATAAAAGACTAGGATTTTTACTCACTCCAACGTAGAACCTTCGACTATATAGATTCCTCCGAAACCGTTGGACATGAAAAATTGAGACCCCAAAATGAAATTCATACATGTTTCCCACAGGAATAGCAAAATTTCTCAAAATTCTATAGAAAATTCAATTCTGAATCGAATGGCGTAGACTAGAACCTTGCAAACCTTAAGGTTTCCGAGATATTAGCCAATACGTGAAGAAATGTCAAAAAGTCAGAATCCAGGTTTTCATAAAACCGGCCATAAAATGAGACGGGTTTTGAAAAACTCGAATTTTATTTCATTTTATGGGGTTTCAGAACAAGCAAAACTTTTTATCAGAAATAACATTTTCACTGAATTAATATTTAAAAAATTTTCACCTATAGGATATAAATTTTGTTAACTTACGTATTTCCATTTCCTTTTTCTGCCGATTCACTTTCACTCGAAATACTTTCCATAATTTTCACTTTGCACTTTATTATTTTATTATTATACACTTTCACTAATTTCCAAAAATTATATAATTTAATTCATATTGAAGCTAGAAAACTATTAATTGTAATTAATAATACAATGTATGCTAATTAAAAAAAAAGTTTTTATTTAAAATTATTGTTACATATTATATCATTTTACCTAAAAATAATAATGGAATCTAGAAAATTTAACGAGTATGTGCACTCTTCGCAATCTGTTCCTTCAATACCAAAATGCTGTTTCTTTGTTCAGGTGGCAACATCGCTATTTGCTCATCTGACAACTGCAATACTTGCATAATTAAAGCGGCCTAAAAAAAATATATCGTATATCCATGAATTAGATAATAAATAAAATATATATATTTACTTTTTCTTGGTCAGAAGCCCCGGAATTTTGAATACCAGGACTGACATTTGCGGCAGGAGTTGGTGTCGGGGTCGCTGGAACGGGCACCACAGGTCTCGAAATGGGAACCGCTTGAGGAGGTATCACTGGCCTTGCTATCGGTGCAGAAACTGGAACTTGGTTCGGAGGGGGCACTACAAATATGTTTAAATAAATAAAAATAACTAGAATTAAAATGTGTTTTGTGAAAAAAATTATTACCTATATTTTTTTGTCTGGGATCCATACGGGCTTGTCTTGGATCGACAGGAAAACCTGATGGTGCTCGAGGATCTCTTACAAAGCTATAAAGTACAAAAAA
Organism: Galerucella tenella; assembly: GCA_910591685.1. Lineage (NCBI taxonomy): Eukaryota > Metazoa > Arthropoda > Insecta > Coleoptera > Chrysomelidae > Galerucella > Galerucella tenella. Next base: position 61,268 of record CAJUYH010001214.1, on the reverse strand, counting down.
ATGAAAGGATAAAATAAAACTTGGTCACACTTTATACTTGGGGTATTCCATTCCAAATCGACCACTTTTGAACGTGGCCCCTTTAGATTTTGCTGACAATTTTCCATCCTTTTCTACCCTTTGAAAAACATTTTTTCAAATTTTTTTATCCAACCTCAAAAAAGATGAATTTTTCAAAAAAATGGCTTTTTTATTTTCAAATAGCCATAACTTTTTTAGAAATTGACTTTTGGGTACCTTTTTTTTAAAAATTTTTTGTTTTTGAATGAACTTTTCGAAAAAATACACGAAAAA
>CAJUYH010001214.1:0-46770 GCA_910591685.1 Galerucella tenella | reverse complement strand
AACGCAAATTTTTGGTTTCTTAATCAAAAAAATTTAAAAAAAGGTAGCGCAAAAGTTTTGGTTTCTTAATTAAAAAAGTTGAAAAAAAGGGTAGCACAGAATTTATTTTTGTTTCTTAATTAAATACGTTGGAAAGAAGGTAGCGTATTTGTTTTCATGTACAACATGTGAAATGTTGAATTGTTTTGCTGATGAGAGCGAGAGGGTAGCGCAGAATTTATTTTTGTTTCTTAATTAATAGTCGAGCGGATAAAGCAAGAAAGTTCGGAATTTTTTCCCTAAAGACGGATCGAAATGCGGTTTTTTGCATTCGCTTCGGAAAATTATTTGTATAAAAGGTACATACTTTGTTCCCATTACAAATCGGGAATTGCATCGCTGCAGTCAAAAATGCATAAATGTAAAAACTCTGTAAATAACAGTCAGAACTGGCTCAAATCGGGTACTCGGGGGTTTTCGAGGTCGCTGATCACGATTATGATGTTGAAATTGACCCCCCGGACACCTGGGGCTCAGGAACGCAGATGAACCTCGTCTCCGTGGGACTCTCCAAGAAATCACGATGGGAACGAAAAAAACTCCGCGACCGGGGGTTTTTCGGGTGGTTGAATTCAAATATGGCATCGGCGAACACCCTCCGGACACCTGGTGCACCGGAACCTGCGCCTGAACATCATCTCCGAGGGTTTTCCAAACAAAATCGAAAAAGGTGGACCGAAAATCGTTATAAGGGGTTTTTGGGGCCGCTTAATCAGAATTTCGCGTGGGAAACGTCCCTCTGAACACCTGGTGCGCCGTACCCTGGCCTCGAACGTCTTCTCCGTGGGGCTCTTCCGAATTTCTAGTGGGGAAGGAGGGAAACTCGGCGCCCGGGGTTTTTCGGATGGCTGAATTCAAATACGGCATCGACGAACCCCCCCGGAAACCTGGTGCACCCGTACCTCGACCTGGACGTCATCCCCGAGAACTTTCTTGACAATATCGACAAGAACAGCCCGGAAATTATTGGAGGCGTGTTTTTTGAGACGCGAAATTACTATTTCACGTCGAAAACGACCTTTCCACCACTTGGTGCACCGGAACCTGCGCTTGAACATCGTCTCTGAGGGTTTTCCAAACAAAATCGAAAAATGTGAACCGAAAATCGTTATAAGGGGTTTTTTGGGCCGCTTAATCAGAATTTTGCGCGGGAAACGACCCCCTGAACACCTGGTGCGCTGTACCCTGGCCTCGAACGTCTTCTCCGAGAATTTTCCTGACAATTTCGCCAGAAACAACCCGAAAATTATTGGAGGGTGGTTTGGAAAACCCTCGGAGACGATGTTCAAGCGCAGGTTGCGGTGCACCAGGTGGTGGGAATGTCGTTTTCGACGTGAAATCGTGATTTCGCTCCTCAAAAAACACGCCTCCAATAATTTCCGGGCTGTTTTTGTCGATAATGTCAAGAAAGTTTTCGGGGATGATGTCCAGGTCGAGGGGTGTCCGGGGGGTGTTCGCCGATGCCATATTTGAATTCAGCCACCCGAAAAACCCCGGGCGCGGTTTTTTTTTCGTTCCCCTCGTGATTTATTGGAGAGTCCCACGGAGACGAGGTTCATCGGCGTTCCTGAGCCCCAGGTGTCCGGGGGGTCACTTTCAACATCATAATCGGGATCAGCGACCTCGAAAACCCCCGGGTACCCGATTTGAGCCAGTTCTGACTGTTATTTACAGAGTTTTTACATTTATGCATTTTTGACTGCAGCGATGCAATTCCCGATTTGTAATGGGAACAAAGTATGTACCTTTTTTACAAATAATTTTCCGAAGCGAATGCAAAAAACCGCATTCCGATCCGTCTTTAGGGAAAAAATTCCAAACTTTGAGCCATTTTTGTGCTTTATCCGCTCGACTATAAATACGTTGGAATAAAGGTAACGCAGAATTAAATTAAAGCGGTAAAACTAGAATTAGTCATCTTTTTAACAGTTATTTAGCTGGAGGTCGTTTTTCTATAAAATACGGCTCTGGACAGCTCTGAACTAGTTCCAGATTAGTTCTAAAACGGTTCCGAACTAGCCAAGACCTGTCCTAGAATTAATCTTGAATATGTTCGCATTATATTCTGCATTCGGTTTTTTGACTAAACCTTTTTATAATTTGTTTATTTGCACTATTATAACTCACGAAGTCTGCTAATCCATGCAGTGGCTTCGTATTCAAGCTTCTACAAATTAATTTTGCAAAAAAAATTGGAGAGACGCAAAACCTAAATGTTGGATGTAAGCAGAGACATATGATATAAGTATGTTTTTATAGCATATTGTTTTTAAAAGTAATGTAAATATAAATCAGTAGTATTTTTTTATCTTAAAAGGTGCACTCTAAATTCTTATCTATTGTGTAAAGTGTTTTTGCTATAAAAGTGATTGATTATTATCCGTTTCAAGTAAAATTACGTTCAGTATAAAAATATAAATCATTTTATTGGAAATAAGTAATAAGGTGTGATACATACAAACTTGTTCGTATTTTTTTTTAGGTGTTTAGATGATGCGGCGGATATAGCTTTTCAGCAGAGAGATATACAGAGCCTTTTTTATGTTAAAAGTAAATGTGTGAATCAACTTTCTCAAAACCAACTTGTCGAAAGAGTCAATGGCATGATACGACAGCTAGATTCAAAAAAGTAGATTTTATTTGTTTATTGTTTACGAATACTTTTAGTATATCCCTCATAAAATTAATTATTCCAATAAAAAATGTTTAAGGCTGTTATTTAGAAAAGTGTATTTTTTTCCTTCAAAATATATTTATTTTTATGTATTGTATCGTTATATTGTTTATGTAATAAAATATTTCTTAGCAAAAAAATGTTTTTATTTCCAACAAAATCCTTTAATAGATATTTGTCAAAGTTTGGAAAATGGGCGAATATAAGATCTAGAAACTGATAGGTATGTTTACCGTAGAAACATTTAAGTGCTTCGTTTGATTTCTGAAAATATACAGTGACAATTAAAAGTAAAGTACCATTTCATTCTTCCAATTGTAATGAGATACAGGGTGTTCTATTTAAAATAAGCAACTTATAAATGATTTAAATTGTGCATGTTGGTTGGCGTCTACGCTTGAAACTCCCTATACGAAATATCAATGAGTTGGACATATGGAGTTAAGCAAGTGCGTGTTGTTTATTGGTTACAATTTCACGTCACTAGCTTCATTATTAATAAAGATATTGTTATTCAATTTTTCAAATTAAAAAAAAATCAAAATACTTCGATTTTGGTATAGGACATTGTGCTCAAATTTTATCTCAAATTTAATGAAGAATTTGAAATTAAAATAAAAAATATTAGGTTCCGGTATAACCGGAAGTGCCATATTCAGGACAACACTATATAAATATAAACTCAGCGCCATCCAAAACCTACAGCTTTGTAATAACAGATTTTTTACATAACTGGATGTATCAAAACAACGCGCTACACCCTGTATATTACGTGACTTGATGTAAATCCGTGGTCTGTTAAAATATCATATTTCTTGATACCTGATAATTGATTTACGTTTTATTACTCATTTAAATTATATCATTCTTTGATTCATTTTTAATGACACATAATGGATCAAATCAACATTCCCTAGACATTCACCTAAAAATTGGTTTGTTTAACACATTATGTGGCGTTTTATCATTCGTACACTCGCGATAAGATAAAAAGTAGACTATAAAAATTTTATTGTTTAGCTATAAACGTTAGTTTTATTTTCTTTGTTGTTAACAACCGAACATTTTTCTCATCATGGCAGGTAAGTAATTTCAGTTTACATTAGCAATGGTCATTTTAATGTTTAATTCTTGAATTTTACGAGACATTATAGTTTTGAATGTTTTGAGTTGAACCGCTAGTTCGTAGTCATCATAAAGTTTAAATATTTCTACATGGATTTTGATTGAAACTTAACTCAGGACATAATAATATATGTTCTATTATATTTTGTTTCGCTTTAGCTTATTACTGGGTTGATACATCGGCTCGTGGTGGAGTACCACGCACAGCCCTTCGAGGTGGAACTGATGTAGATGGTTATGAAATTTTCGTTGGTAGAGCATACCATAACGGTGATTGGATACCAGCAAAAGTTATTCCTGGAAAAGAAATTGCGTATGTTGCTTACAATGGAGAAGAAATTGGAGTTCAACAATTTCAGGTGGATAACATAATGATAACATTTTAATTATTAAAAATAACATATTTTTGAGAGCGCCGGGGATTGTACAGTTTCTAAAAACACGCACCAACAAACTCACTTTCTACTTTTAACCATTTTAGGTACTCTGTGAACAAAGTTTCGATTGGGTACCATGTCATGGAGGAAATATCCCACCAGATGCTGTAGAAGGTGGAAGAACCTCAGACGGAGAACCACTGTTTATTGGTAGAGCTTTTCATGAAGGTTCTGAAACAGTAGGAAAAGTAAGTACTACCCACCTACATAAGTTTATAAATAAGTATTTGCTATTTTGCATGTAAAAGGAAGGGTACTTAAATAGGTACCTCAAAATATTCTAGTTCCAAGATTTTTTTTTCATTTTTAGGTTCATCCAAGTCACGGTGCTTGTTATATTCCATTCAACGGTGCAGAACACGCTCACCATAGCTATGAAATATTAGTGCTCAGACATTAAAACTCGAACATTTTGTAGGTACTCATAGTTTTAGGACTGACTATAATTTTTAAATAAATAATGTACAACGCATTTTGTGTTATGTTTTGTTCCAATTTACACCAACTTTCCTGCTCGAACATGGATCACTATTTTCAACCACTGCACAAACATCAATTTCTCTATTTATTCGTTAGTCACTCATTTGTCTTACGGGTGGTTGGCCGAGATTACTGCATTTTTTGCAGTTTTGTAAACATCCACATTTACGAAATTTTATATTATATATACCTACATAAATATTAATTGCGATTAAGAGTAAAGAATACGAAATGGGTTATTTATATATAATTTTGTCATCAATATATCTATAAACACTCAAGGTAACTGAGAAAATATATTCAAAATTGATCAAAAATAATATAATAATGTACTAAAGCTGTTAGCGGCGATACGCGCAATACCTTGACAATCAATTTTCGCACTAAAAAAATCCGTTAAGTTCTCGGTAGGCTCTTAACAAAAAAGTTACATTTTAAAATGTACAAACATACCAAGAAAACAACGGTCTTTATTAAACAACGTAGGATAAATACAGTGAGTGGTCTTTCTACGAGAAGTCAAGTTCGAGAGAAAGGCATCAAGCACTTTTACTGCATTTATCAAAGACATACTCTCGTGTTGAATGTCTCTCTTCGAGTTAAGTTAGTTCCTTATTTCTTCGAGACCTTCGTCTTGGATTTCTTGCATAACGCAGCTTATCTTAAAGAAAAATACATTAACGCAGTTATGGGTATTTTACGAGGTTCGCGACTCTAGTATTGTCTTTTGTGCTTCACTGTACCTAATGCCGAAGCAGGATTGTAAGATATCTAGAACGTCGGCTGAGATGCGTAATGTCGATAGTTTTTAATTAAATATAATAATTAACAAAAAAAAATTTTGAGAAAAATGTACTTCGTCTATACAAATAAGATGACTTGATCGACCCTGTCAGGTACGTTCATGTCGAACCAGCATCAAGTCAAGTTCTTGAGTTTCGTGCCCGGAGCGTTTGTAGTTGGTATCTAGGTCCTAGAAGGCTTTGGTCGCGGCTCGATTCTCGATTACTCCGATTCGACTTAAGTTGAAAGGTGCGACCAGAGCCTGCTAGAGATTTTTCGCATATACGTCGTGATTTCGCGGATACAGATTTTTTTCATATTGTGGATATTTTTTTGGTTTGATGAAGTGAAAAGTGTGTATGCCGATTAAACAAAGTTTTGTGCACAATGACTTTATAGGTACTTATTTATATGATTAAGACATTCAAATTTGGTGGATATCGACTTTTTCGACGAATAAGGTACGTAGGAAAATATAGGTATTCCTTACCTATATATGAATAGTTGCTTCAATTTAAACTACATCGAAGTAGTTTTACCAACAGATTCAAAGCAATATTTTTTGTTTTCAACTCTACCTATTTTTATTTATTACGTAAAATATAAATTTTAATTTGATATTTTACTGTAAGCAAGTTGCAGTTAATGCAAGCCTTTACGATAGGTCCAAATTTCACGGAAACTCAGAAAAACTTTATTATGTTACTTAGACCAATTTGAGCAGTGTACCTATTCATTCAAACATACAAATAGTGGTTGTTGTTTACCTTTGAAATTTCTTATTTTTAAATAGGGAAATTGTCTGTTTTGACGTTATTAACGAAAAATAACACAAGATTCAACTATTAGAAATTTTGTCTAACTATAACTATTGTGACACAGGTGTTTATTTTTAACATGTTAAAGTAAAAAAACAGAGAATTGAGTAAAACAAGTTATACAAGTGGTTATACGCGGTGTATTGTAAAATGTTAAAGTTTATGGATGAAGTCAACGAAAGAAGTACATACCTAGGTACTTTATAAAAATAGAATCTAATATTATAAAGTAATTGTTGGTTGTGGTGTTAGTTTGTTAAGACGAAACATGAATGGTATGACTATTATGCTCAAGGTTGAATATTTACATAATATAAAATCCGTTATGTCGTCGATTGACAATTTTTTAGTCAATTAACGGTTAGGCTATAAATACTATGGACAATATATCTCACTGGATTCTTGTGAATAGAAGCAATGCTATTAATATTCATTACAAGGAAGACTTTATGAAATTCGAAATCATTTTGACCTTTTCACAACAAACTCCAAGCTACTATAGTGATTTTAGTTCTGGGAGACGTCCAATTGCCGCGCGCTCGTTGTATATCCCCTGTACAGTAGTTTTGTATAATTTTTTGGTTTCGTTTTTACCTCGAAATCGCAGGAATTAAGAAGCTGAAATAACCGCTATAATTTTTTATAACAGTATAAAAACCTTTGTTCAATTATGCCACATACATAATAAATGATTCAAACAAATACATTATGAGAAGTGAATTATTCATTCCAACTACTTTTTTTTATATATGTGGATAACTGTACCTACTTAATGTAGATAGATGTATTTATAAGTGTTATCTCATATCAAAGTATATTACACAGTTTTGTTTTTTTAAATGCAAGGTGGACTATTTCCAGTCCATTTGTGCCATAATAAACGAAGCATCGAGGCAGTAACTTCGGTATTTCCGGCGGTTTTCTTTTTTTAACGTTAAGATCCGAACGATATAAAACTTGAATTGCCGTGATTTGACCCAGAAATCAAATAAGACGTCATCTCCAAAATTTAAATATATAGGTACCTAAATATACCAATATATTATTTATGAGAAGTAGATATTTACCATCAGCATCGGTAGTTAAAAAATAAGTGCGATTAGAAGTAAAAACTACTCTATACAAAAACAATGTTTTCTTTGATATTTGGAACCAATATTTATTTAATTTACGTATTTAGAAATTTTTTAAATTTATCTGTTTCATTAATGTCACAAATATAAATTTCTATTCTTAATGATTTTAAACATTCAAACAAATACCTATAAATATATGCTTCTTAGTAGATACTTTACAGCCGTTTTCTGTTTTAGTGTTACCGCAAAAACGTGAAATATCCTCTGCTTTCTAAAGGAAATTTTAATGGTTCTACATTTTTCTGCCTTTTAAAATCTAATTTTATCGTAAGAACGAATGTGATGTGATTTTTTTTTTCATAAAGTTTTACCGTTCTAGTGTACCTACCTACCTTACAATATAATTTATTAAAGTGCCTTCATATTATATTATATTTAGAAAAGAAAATCGCAAAAGCAAAGATTCCCTTTTTCAGATTTTGTTTTACTGTAAATGAACCTTGGTGTTGAATTAATAGGTATAACGTCTTAAATTTGCATGCTCGATAGAAGATAAAATATTAATCATATAACATATTTTAGATCTAGTTTATACTGTTAGAATACTTATTAAAAAATAACATCAATATGTAGATGCGGAATATTTACTGTTAATCCGAACTGAGAAACAAAATCCTTTTATTTATAGCGCATATAACGAGACCTACTAAACAGAGATTCTGGCCTAGATTACATAATCAATCTCTTTACACTATGAAATAACATTATTTCAAAATTAGATGTTTTTTACTCCGCCTGTTGCCGGAACTGAAACAACTATAGGTATATGAAGTAAAAAATATTTAAGTAAATGTGGATATATTTATTTTTTCATCGTGTACAAGTTAAAAATAAGAGACCCAATATATTGATTCACAGATATTTGTTGAGGTAGAGGTAAAGTCAATTATACCTAGCGGTAATGTAAAGCCTTAAGGCTTTTTAGTCTTCTTTCTTTTACTGGTGGACTAGGATACCATTAAAAGAATGTTCGACAGTCGACAAACCATGACTTCCAGTGACATAGCCATACTCACTCTCTAAAGGACAAAAGTAAAAAAGAAACATTTTTAACCAATTTAATGTTAATAAACTGTTATTATATGCACATTGTTTTTAAATAAACGGATAACATTGAAATTCACATTTTGCTGGAATATTCCAAGAATGCAGTTTACGTTACCGAGGAAAACAAAAAAAAACGTAATAACAACAAATTATTACATAATTTTCAGGTCATGTGGTAGTGTAACAAATAATACCCAAAGTAAACCAATGCTTATATTTTTTTGGATTTAAATTAAATAGTGTGTAAGCCATCAACTGGTAAATTATACCTATGTGAACGATTTATTGAAGTATAACCTTGAAAATCAGAAATACATATATTATTAATATTTTTTATTAACTGTAAAGTCAACAATAAAGGGAATGTAAAAAAAATGTAGATATTGCAGCATGGGAAATGGTTTACAACTATGTTGGTGCATGTTGTTGGGATAGGGGCTTTTAAATTACTTCATTTAATAATGATAAAAATTTTTAATCATCTCAGAACATCGCATTTACTACAATTATATTCCAGATATACCTACTTAACAATAAGTTTTCATTTTAAATAAAGAATAAAGTATTTCATTATTAAATTTTTCTTCGCAGATAAATAATAAGAAAGTTGATTTCATTTGGTCAATGAAAGTGTAAATTTTATTTTATAAATGGATTAATTGTAGGAAAACACTTGGCTACATTAATAAATAGTTACGTTTCACACTAAACTTTTTCTTAATAACCATGGGTAACTTTGCTTGAATGACATTCAAAATAATGATTTCAAAAGCAGCGTAATATCAATAAAGCAACCCAGACTATTGCGGAGACACCTCTAAACACCTGTTCGTTTCGTTTTTTTCAATCTGCAATTCAAGCGTAAGCGGGAGTCTTTTATAAAATGGGTTCAGTAAATGAATAATAATATGGATTAATGGATCTAGAGCAAACATTTCCTTATTTACTGAAAAACAAATTCCTCGTTAGAGAAGTTAATTAAGTGCTACAACTCACGCATCATACTGTGGACATCGGTAAATTAAAGCTTGACTATAGAACATTGACAACTTTACGGTCACTCACCTGCGGAATATGCCTTTTTAGGTAATATTCATTATAGACGTTAGAAATTTCAAAAAACAAACAGCCTAAAATGTTGTAGAAGTAGACACATTATAGTGCAATTTATTCCTAAATTAAGAACTATTTTTTACTTTTTATTTCAATTTAAAGTGTCGGTTACAAACTCACAAATACATACATATATTACAGGTGAAGCTAATAAAAGCGTTTTGTATTTCAGATGAACCAACTGAAGTACTTTCCATTCCTTTTTTTCCTCTTGGTTACAATATCTTCATCGGAATATTCCAGACCTTGCATAGAAATTTCAAGAGAATTGCGATTCCCATGTACGTGTACATTAGGGCCCATTGAACAAGCTTTAGGTGGTAATCCATCAATCGCTGTTAACTGTGATAGAGTAGTTTTCTCCAGTGAAGTTCCTTCTTTACTGTATGGAGCTCCCATAGTATCTTTCAGTCAAAGATGGTCGGGTCATCAGTCTCTACCAACTCAAGTACTACTATATTTTGTTTTTAATAATTATTGAATAAAACATTCATTTATTTAATTTTAGATATTTACATCAACGGATCTTCCTTTAAGAAGTGTTGACCTTTCCGGAAATTCCTTGAGACGATTAACGGAAAGAATGCTGCTAGGACTAAAATCAACTCTAGTCGAACTTAGACTAAGCGATAATCTTTTAGGTGATACGTTGAACCCGATTTTTTCCACTACCGAGTTTCGGGGATTGAGTCACCTTCAAATTTTAGACTTAAGTGGAAACGGTATTAAGGCTATCGAAGAAGGAATTTTAGAAGGATGTGACAATTTACAAGTAAATACCTATTATTTACTAATATTTACTCTAAAAATATAAACCACGTAAGTATGTATACCTATAATAATAATAATGTTTAATTTTTAGGAATTGTATCTTGGAAGAAACAGTTTTAATTCTGCTCCAAGCTATTCTCTGAATGGCCCACAAAAATTGAGATTACTTTCTTTAGTAGACAACCGAATAGGTATTTTATATATAATATTACATTCTAAATATTTGGTTACAAAAACAATTTATTTTAGATGTAGTTAAATCAGAATCTTTTAAATCACAACAATATCTGGAGTACATCGATCTCAGCAGGAATTTGATTTCGCTAATAGAAAGTAATGCAATTTCACCATTGGATAGGTTAAAATCTTTGAAATTGGCCCATAATAGACTTTCCAGATTTAACAGCGATGTTTTCCAAGGAGCAGACAATTTAATGCTGCTGGACCTATCACAGAATTACATCATAGAATTTCCTAGTATAGCACTAAAAGCTTTCACTAATCTAAGATATTTGAATTTATCTTCAAATTTAATCCAAGTAAGTAATGGTATTATTATTAGTTGTGAGCAATATCGTGCTTTTAAATTGCTACAGTGATTTTTTGATATCAGTGTAAATCTTATGTGAAGCGAAATTCAACTTTACTTCTCTACAAATGTCAACAAGGCAAGATGTCGCTTGCAGTCTATGTCAAGTCTTATGGTGATATGCAATAATCGAACATATTGATTTTTAACAGACAGAAGACGATAGGAAACGGAAATATATTGTGCTGTGGCCGTTTAATAGATAACACGTATCTCGCTCACCACTAATTATTAGTATTAATATATTTTTTAAATATACCTATAGCACTTATTCATTTATGTAGAGCTTGGATAATAGTAATTTGGCAAATCTAAAAGGCTTATACCAACTAGATTTAAGTAGGAACAATTTAGCAAATATTGTACCCGGAACATTTTTGGGCTTAAAACAGCTCAGAAAATTAAATATTGGAGTAAATTCTTTACGTACGGTGAGTACAAATAAATCTATAAATCTAAATATAAATAACATTTAGAAAAATATTTTCTTTCTGATTTCTGTTTTTTCAGATAGAAGATGACGCTTTCGAGGGTTTAGATAACTTGGAAGTTCTCAATTTAAAAGATAATAATATCCTTTTAATTCCAGCTTCTGCATTAGGTCGTTTACCAAAACTAACATCTTTACAATTGGACTATAATAGAGTGGCTGCACTATCAGCTGATATTCTGCGATCAGTAGCTGACAAAGTCAACAAGCTGATTTTATCAAAAAATATAATTAGAGAACTACCATCTGCTTCTTTTCAAAACTTCAACCAATTAGAAAGTTTAGATTTATCGAGGAACTTGTTGAGCTCATTAAATTCTGATGCATTTTCTGGCTTAGAAAATATTCTACATAGTTTGGATTTATCGCAGAATCGTATAACAAACTTGGCTGGTACTGCTCTAACTTTACTGAAGCTTGAAATGTTGGATTTAAGCGATAATCACTTAACGGATATCTCTAGAAATTTCTTTACATTACTGCCATCTTTGAAATATTTGAATATAAGCAGGAATAAACATTTAATGAATATTCCTGTATTTCTTCTACACAAACTTGACGATTTAGAAGTGTTGGATTTAAGCTATGCGGGCGTTAAATCGCTTCCCCCAGAATTTCTTATGAAATCAAAACGTTTAAGAGAGATTTATCTGACACATAATAGTATTTTAGAATTGCCAGAAGGGGTATTTAGCAACATGTCTAATATATCAACAATAGATCTGTCTTTTAATAATATTACTAATATTAAACTTGGTTCATTTGTAAACGTAATGAATATGAAAAAATTATTTTTAAAAGGAAATCAATTGACGTCCTTCAAAGGAGAATTTTTCAATACTGGCACCAGCTTAGAAATTCTAGATATATCAAAAAATCAATTGAGCTATCTTTTCCCCTCGTCGTTTCGAATACATCCAAGACTTAAAGAAATAAGAGCCAACACAAACAAATTCAATTTCTTTCCAGCTGAATTGATATCCAACCTCCAATTCCTAGAATACATAGATTTGTCTCATAACCAATTAAAAACTATAGAAGAATTGGATTTTGCAAGGCTCCCTCGCTTGAGATCGTTACTTTTGACAAATAATCAGTTGGAATCAATCAGCGATATGGCATTCCATAATTCGACTCAGCTTCAAATTCTCGATCTCAGTTATAATAAATTAGATAGATTAGGCGACAGAACTTTCGAAGGTTTAGTCCGCTTAGAAATGTTGAATTTGGAAGGAAATTTATTAGCGGACTTGCCAGAAACCATCTTCGAACGAGCGAGATTGCAAATGTTGGAAAATATAAATCTAGCTAGGAATCTTTTTGAAATTGCACCCCTAAAGTCCTTGCAACGACAATACTTTTTTGTAAATTCCGTAGATCTATCTCACAATAAATTACGAGAAGTGCCAGCCGATGACAGCGTAATGGTTAATATTAAAAGATTGGATTTTTCGTTCAATCCTCTATCTCCAAACGCCATCGGAAATATTTTAAGTGAACCTAAAACTGTACGAGAAATAAATTTGGCTGCAACCGGTATAGATAAAATTCCCAGATTAGAAACGCCATTTTTGAAACATTTAAACTTATCTCAAAATAATATATCAATTTTGGACATAAACAGCTTTGAGCGAATCACTCTATTAGAACAATTAGATCTATCAAACAACAGTATACAAGATATGTCGAATTTTTCGTTAATTTGGAAGATACTGAATAATCTACAATCCTTGGATATTTCACAGAATCCTATTGTATTTATTTCGAATAATGATTTCGTTGGTCTAGAAAAACTCAGGTAAGATTATAAGAAATGTATATATACGTACATATCTATAGGTGGTATATCTTGATTATAACTATTAAAATATTTGTTTATTAGATATCTAAGATTACATTCTTTAAATGAATGTAGTAGAATAGAGAAGAATGCATTTAAATCAGTTCCTAATCTGTCCGAATTAGACGCATACTGGTATCCGAAATTAGGCTATTTGGATATCCAAGGTTTGCTACAAAACATGCCTCTTTTAGAAAAACTTAACATCGAAACTAAAGATTCGTCAATAGGCAAAGATCAATTACAGTCTTTGTTACACCCGAGACTTAAAGAAATAGGTATTAGAGGTTCCAGACTTCGAAGTATTTCTTCAGGTACTTTATCGGGACTTAAAGGTAAGAGACACTGTTTTGTAATTATTGCAGATATCTATAAACATTTATTGAATCGTGAGCCATCCGCGTAGGTTGTCCAACACGCGTGGATTTCTGGGGCCCCGGCTAACTATAATAAGCTGCTAATACATTTCTACCACTTGGACAGACAATTTAAGTAGTTTTTTGTCGAAGTGCGTAAAAACCATGCTTTTACCACACGGATTTAGTCCGAAATTGTCGGCAACTACATAATATTAAGTTATTGATATAAAGACCATTGATATGTAATAATGAATACCTTTAATGAACTGTCGTAAAAATGTATAATGTTCATATTTTTTTAGGATCAGAAATAGTGATTATCTTGATGAACACTTCAATAACGACACTTCCTCCAGCTTTATTCTTTCCAGTGCCGAGATCAACTAAAATTACGCTAGACATAACTGGCAGTCAACTAACTACCATTAGTCCACAGCTTTTAGCCACGTTTGAGGATCGAAGAGGAGATTTAAAAATGATTGGCTTGGAAAGCAACCCCATTATTTGCGACTGCAGCTCTAGAGCTTTAAGAAGGTGGCTGCCCTCTCATATGACTACTATTAAATGTTCTGCTCCAGAACATCTCAAAGGTAGGTAAAATCAAACATTTTATATCTAACAACACGTGCTAAAGTTAATTTCTTTAATATATTTCTAGATAAATTGTTGGTAGAAATTGGCGATGACGAACTGACTTGTGACCCGAAAAAAATCACACCGACAACCTCGTTACCATCTACATCTATTTTTACGAGAGGAACAAAATATTTCTCAAAACTGACAGAACCAGATATAATATGGTCGATACCGACCACAGAAAAAATAAAACCGAAAATAGCGCAAGCTAGCCAAACACCAATTACAAACGATGATACATTAATAATAGGCATAGTGGGGGGAGTGGTGGCTTTTATAGCAATGTTAATAATTATAATCTGTATTATAAGACTAAGAATGACAAGTAATCAGTATAGAGGCGGACCTTTGACATCAGCTGCTAATCCAATGGTTGGTGTAGTTGGTCCACCAGGAAGTAGTTGCGCATGTAGTGTTAAAGGTGCTCCATCAGTTTATGCGGTTCCACCATACGCCGCCGCGTATTCTGCAACATTGCCTCATAAAGTTACAGCCTCAGGACAAATTCTTAGGCCTTCTAGTTATTCTACCATGGGAAGGATGCCGTATCAAGCTAGTGCACAACCTTACTTCATAGCTACCTATCCTTCAGACGAAAAAATTTATCGGTAGCCAACAAAATAAAGATTATGATTTTCATTTTAAAAATTCGCTCCTTCAGTTTGTTTTACAATCACTGGCTGGATGACTGTGACTAAAAAATTGTGTATAAATAACAAAATAAATCAACTTAACAGATCATTTAATTTTATATAAACAAAAAATTTAATATTTATAAATTAATGGGAATATACTAGTTTTGTAAAACAACAGATTTTATTAAATTTGTTTAATTAGATACCTAATGTGCACGTGATGCAATTCATGCCCATTAAACGAACATTCCACAAAAATTCCATTGGGTCTAAGTTGGAAGTTCTCTCAGCTCTTATGGCATTGATGAACTTGTCCATTTGCGACAAGCAGAGTCGGCGAACAAAAACGACTTATCTCTGATATTGCTCTCAGGCTTCTATATGTTTGTGAGTCTAGTCTCTAAAGAACTTTGTCTCAAGTGAACAATTGCCAGTTTACATAGATTTAATAAAAATACAAAAAAAAATCAAACACGAATAATTATTTGTTATTTCCTCAAAAATACTTGGTGATGCATATGCTATCTATTCATCGTTTCATCTTACTTTTGTACAAATAATATAAATATTTAATTTAACAATACAAGACGTGCGCCATATTTTATTGTTTTTTTTATACTTTTATACATATTTTTTAATTTTGTAATAAATGTACGTAGTAATTTATTTTATTTAAATGTTGTTTTTTATAAAGAAACTGTAATATAAAAATGTGTTCAATTAGTTTTTTAATGTACTTACAAACAAAAATGTTTATTTGCGAATGTTTAGACCTTTTTTCTTGTAAACACAATACGTTAAGAAAACAAAAACAGGTAAGTTTTCATGTTTTGCTAAAAGTATGTTAGAGAATATCAAAGATGATAAGCTAGGATAGAGGACGAAATAATAAAACAATTGGTATTAACATTTTTTTTAATTAAAATTTCAACAATAAAACTATAAAAGTGAAGCAATAAATAAACACGACAATCTATTAAAATATGTACAGTTTTTTTTGTAATTATATTAGAACGGAAACATATCGCAAACTAGGTACTTAAAAACAACTAAGCAAATCCAAGAACGTTTTTTTATTCGAAAATGAAAATGATATTCTCTATTTAGAAAAAAAAAATAACAAACAAACAAAATCTCAAAAATATTCTTTACGATGTAATAAGAGCATGGTGAATTTTATTTTTTAGAAATGACCGTGCCCAAACAAAAATTGGATCTTGAAAAAAAAATAACATTCCAGTCATTTTATTAATTACATTACCACAAACCAAACGAACATTAAAACCAAAAAATCGACGTCTATTTTTAATGTTTTTTCCAAGTTACAAATCATATTTATTGTAACGTACGAAATTATATTTATAAAAATGTAAAATTTCATTATTTAAAGAAAAAACGAAAGCTGTATTATTAATTTAAAAGGACACAACTTTACGAAAGGCATCCAAAAAAAAATTAACATGTCTGACAAGATGGAACATCATTAGACAGGTGCACCCCCGGTATAGTATATCCCATGTTTACTAGCATAGATTCCAACGGGTCCATCGCCATTCTATTCTGGTTCGCCTCTACTACTGCTTGAACGTCAGTTACAAGACGTGGATTCACATAATCGTCCTGAAAAACAACAAAAATTCAACATGAACAATACATTAAAGATGGGTCCAATAAGTTATCCAGAGTTATAACATGAATAGTTTCTGATATATAGCCGAGAGATCGGCTTATCGGACCACCCGGTACATGAGATAACAATATATAGATTTGAGTGCAAAATAGACGACCAGATTGGCCAGTCAATGAGGTTTAATTTCATTGCTGGACAAAAACCTCTTAAGCAAAATATTCGTCAATTATAGTAGATATTTTATGTAACCTAAATAACAACGTGCGACAAGTGTGTAATAAAATAAAATAAAATAAAAACTTACAAGTTCTGGTAATGGAGACCAAAGTTTGACTCCTGCGTCGATACCACTGGAAGCTATAAAGCAGGCACTAGGATGTGGTTGAATACAGTTCACTATGGATCCATCACCTAATAATGCTGTTACTATTTTCGATTTTTTTCTTTCCCAGACGAAAATTATTCCTTCATCAGAACCAGCGCACACATAGTTTCCATCATCACCTAAGAAATTGGCTTCCTTTATATCGGTGGTGGTGTTACAATGGCCTAAAAATCTTAATTCAAAATCCAACGATTCCAGTCTTTTCTTTTGTTCAGATTCATTAACGCTTCTAAAATATCTATCTTTATCTTCTGACTCATCAGTATCTTTTTCCTTAGGTTGATTGGACGTTAGCAGCTTTTCCAATTTCGTTTGTAATAAATATATCTAACAAACCAAATAGTTTATTACACAGAGACGAAAAAGTGATATTTTCAAATGAATACCTGAGGGTTATTATTGTTTTCGGGTAATGCCGAAAAATAATCCAACCATTTTTCAGCTTCTGTGGTCCATTTGAGTTCTAAAAGACATTCTATTAGGCCTACATAAGCCTGCAATTTGTTAGGCCAATGTTGTACTACATGTAAGAAGTCTCTAGCAGCATTATACAAATCTCCCATCCTTGAAAAATATTTTTATTCAATAAAAGTGAATTTAATTTGGTTTGTTGGGACAAAATACTATGGTGGATGATTAATTGATTATTTTCGATTAATCGAGTATTTTCGATCAATCGATTGTTTCCGATTAACCGATTATTCAATTTTTTGGATTATTTTCGATTACTCGATTATTTCAGATCATTCGCGATTAATCGATTATTTTTAAAAATATATATCGATTAATCGATCACGCGTTTAATCGATGATTTTGCCCAGCCCTAGTTATAATCATCAAGTTGAAAATAAATATTTCATTACTAGAAACCTAACCATTTTTTTAGTGGCAAATTTTATTTTACTTTTTAAACAATGAAATTGTAAAATTTAGATCTGACGAATCTCCCAACTATTGGCAGAACGAGGGGGTAAAATAAATGTCAGTTATGTACTTACCATTTTCGTTTATGACATTGATTTGCTCTGTCTAAATAAAAACAAACACAATTTTCTTCATTCAATTTAGAATTATGTACATAGTTATTTGCTTCCTAAAAAATAAAAGATAAATTTTTTGTATTTCTACTTAGTAAATGAATTGGATGAAATTTCCAAATTTAATTTTTTTCATTTTATGTTAATAATAAAAACTATCTTACTGAATTACTACAACACTGATTGCATACTGGCAGCTGCTTCTTCTTATTGAAAAATTGTGGAACCTGAATATCCTTTATATATCTAGAATTGTTAATATCAAATAGATAAATCTGTTCACCACCCATGTTGGCCAACATTTCTGAACCAGAGGAATTGAAAGAGATATTAGTTACAGCTAGTTTGAAACTACTGACACTCGCATTTTCCACAGCTAAATGTCCTGGAGCATAATACTGAACACAATTCTCTGTAATTCTTTCTCTTTTAGGTGACTTACTAGCAAAATAATCAACGCGTAAGTTAAAATGGTTGCGCTTCAAAAAAGAGAATAGTTTGTTAAAGAAAATTAAATTGGAAATATTATAATATTATCATACCTCATATTTGATGATATATGGCCTCAACATTCGCCTATCATATAGCCTTATGTAGCAATCATTTGCTCCAACTGCAATGTAATGTGGTTTTGTGGGATTAACTGCAAGGCATTTTACTTCTCCAAAATGATTACTCAAGTCAATTAAAACTTTTATTTGTGATAAAGAACAATCATGCTGTTCTCTCAAATCATACTGACTACAAAATCAAAAAATAGATACAAAGACTGTCAAAATATTTTGTCTTACCTACATAATGAGCCCATCTTCAGCTGCAGACCAAAATAATGATGGTTCTACTGGTGATGTTGCCAATCTTTTAACTCTACCAACATGACAACTACATTCTAGAATAGGGGATCCTTTAGCAATAGCAGTAGGAATGGACTGAACAATTACTCTACAATCCCCAGAAGCTGTTGCTATTTCAGTACAAGAGGTTCCTAAAAACTATTTGAAAATATAAATTATATAGTATAATTAGCAATTTAAAAAAGTTAATAAAAATATAAAATTGAAAATTTGTTTACCTTAACAGAGAAAATATTTCCAATATGATGTGTTGGGATTACATGTAACTTTTTATGTCTAAAAGGGTCCCAAATTATTACATTTGTATCGTCCGAGCCGGAAGCTAGATGTCTGAAAAACATTTTAGAAGCAAATTTTATTTAAAGATCATTTTAAAAACTTACTGCCCGTTTGACGTCCATTCTAGACAGTTTACACATCCCTGGTGACCTTCTAATTCAAATTCCAAACCAAGGCGCTTTATTAAACTATCGGTAAACTGTGAATGCTGTTTAAGAAATTTTGAGGTATCGGCATTGTTTTCACGAGACTGTAGCAGTTTAATAAAGTCTCGTTTTGTTCTCCATTTCTTTAGTCTATTCTCCATCTGCAAACTTGGGATTACAATATATATTTCCTACGAATTGGGATATTTCACCTTCTAATATTTATTTGACATTTTTTGAAAGTGGTTAATAATTAGTTTATTATTTACAATGTTTATAGTAATTTATTTCTAACTTTTTTTGAAAGGTTCAAAATGTCAAATGTTTGTTTTTAGTCCAACTGACAGTTGACAGTTGACAATACCCCTGCGGAAAAACAATTATTTGGTTAGAGATTTATAATTTGGTTATTTTGTATCGATTTTAATGATTTTTTTATCATAAACAGTCATATATGGCTTTTAAAATACCCCAAGCAATTAAAACAACGTTGAAAAAATGAAAATTAAGAACCGCGTGTTGTGCAAAGAGCGCTTGTTTTTTATTGGTTTAACATCAGATTCCCCAGGGCATGACGTCACGTGGGCTTGTCCATAGGTCTGTTCTCACAAGCATCAATCCGCAAAGACCCTAAAACCACAGAGTACTCTGTGCTAAAATGTTCTCCCGAGAGCACCTTA
The DNA here is from genome assembly GCA_910591685.1 of Galerucella tenella. Classification (NCBI taxonomy): domain Eukaryota; kingdom Metazoa; phylum Arthropoda; class Insecta; order Coleoptera; family Chrysomelidae; genus Galerucella; species Galerucella tenella. Next base: position 26,787 of record CAJUYH010001214.1, on the reverse strand, counting down.
GGGTCTTTGCGCCGAATCCGTCAAAGACTATCTGTGATGCTTGTGAGAACAGACAGAAACGTTTTTCTCACTTCAACTTCATGCAATAGAGACAAAGCTGTTAATTCCTTGCAGTGTTGCCAGTATTGGCGCTTTGAAAAATAAATTGGCGACCAGATTATAGCATTTGGCGCTTTCACAATAAATGCATACGGCGCACACACATAACCCTGGAGAAATCAAAACTCTGAACTGGTGACAGTGTAAACCAGATCTGTGGTGAAGACACATCTGTCAACGAATTGTTAGTGTCAAATATGTCATACTCCATACTGTCAAACGTCGAACAAAAATATTGTCTACAGTTTCAAAATAAAATCAATATGATTCAATATTCATTTTTGAATAATATGTAAAGTGTTTTTGATTTTATTTATTTATAAATATTAAGAAAACATTTATTAAATTATTAACATGTCCTAATAATTCACATGAAAATGCATCATTAACTCTGTGGGCACTACACCATAAATGCAGCGGATATACTGGTCAGATTAAATTATTATTCGCATAGAGAAATATAATATCTATGATTATTCCTTCTCCTTTAGAAAAAATTTTTGCTTTGTGAAACTTGTTCTTTAATATAGTAGGTATAATAGACCAAAAAAGCAATATCCTTAAACATGGCAGAAACAATTTAATAAAAGTGTGTATATTTTTAAAATAGATTTAATACAATTATAAATTGAAATCATTTATTACATACACACAAAATATAAATACTTTTTAAATCAATGGGTAAAAAATAAATTGAAATAAATTACTTTAAAAACACACAAATTAATATATCACAATACTTACTAATAAATTATAACTTATAATATTTAGTACCTAGTGGGTTTGTAGATAGGAATGATGAGTGGAATATCTACAATGAAATCAAGTACATCGTTTCAATTTAAAATATTGAAAATCACTAATTTATGACTAAACATTAGGTATATATCACAAAATTTATCTATGCAACCAAGATATGAACCTCATGCTGACTCAAAATATCTTCCATTGGTTTTCTGTGTACAGATGATCTTAAATGTTTTCTCAATGAACCTCTCTGTTTAAAAGCCTTCTTGCAATGGACACATTGAAATGGTTTATTTCCCGTATGAATATTTTCGTGTTCATGCCAACTGGAATATGCCGCAAATCTCTGACTGCAAAACTTGCACTGATATGGTTTCTCACCAGTATGAATTCGAATGTGAACCTTGAAATAATAAAATCGATTTAGGTAACAAAAAATATTTGTGAAACATTTTTTTTTTTTCTATTTAGGTACTTACCTTTAAATTTGATTGTGTTGTAAATATTTTTCCACAATGCCAACATTGGAATTTATCCTTTCTTTCAACAACTTTGTTTTTCAGCTTCGGATCATTCTTTTTCTCAGAATGTTTCCTGTTCATGTGCATCTGGTAGGTTTTTCTTTTTTCAAAAGATTTTCCACATATGCTGCAGAGGTTTGATGAATGTTCAAACCTCATTTTCTTCAATTTTGGTTTAGATTTAGGTGGTTTCGCCTCCTGATGTACAATTACTAAATGACTATGAAGATAAGAAAAAATGCTGAATGTCTTTGAACATATTTGACAAATTTTGGATTTTGAATAGGATTCTATTTCCAATGGAGAATCGTTTTGTCTTTTTATGTGTACATTATACATGTGAGCCTCCAGATGATCTTTTCTTACAAACTTTCTTTCACAAATGTAACATTCAAAGTTGTGTCTTTCTTCTTGATTGGAATGTAGTGAGCTCATGTGCCTTTCTAAAGTGCTTTTTTGTGTGAAACCTTTTTTACAAATTGTACAAATAAATGGTCTTAATCCAGTATGCACTCGTCTATGCCTTTGCAAATCAATTTTTTTTGTAAATAATTTGGAACAAATAGCACACTTCCATTTTTTCTTTATAACACCTTTAGACATTTCTACAGTTTCAGTATGTTCCTTTCTTTCATGAATTTTCAATGCCTGTTTAGTATTCCCTTCCCAATCGCATATCAAGCATACATAATCTATTTTGATATTGACAGCCATAGGACAACTATTTTTTTTATGTGCCTGTAGCTTGTACCAACTTTTGAATTGTTTTTGGCATATTTTACAAGTAACTTTTTTCTTTGGTTTTGGTTCCTCATTTTCTGAATCTGAATATATTTGCTCAGCATAGAAAATATTTTCTGATTTTATTGATACATCACTTACATTTCCTACATCAATAAAAGAGTCATTGTTTTTCAATATTTTTAGCCTATTTGCAAATTCTTCACTTTTATTGGATATACCATCTTTTATGTTGTACAAAATTTCATTGTTATTGTTACACATTTCTATAAACGTCCATATGTCTTCCAGCTTATTCAAACAATTTTGGCAGATCATCTTTGGAAAAATATCATCATCTTCTACCTACAAGAAATTTTGTTTTGAACAGTTCTATACCTATATAGTATTCTACATTAATATTGGCTTTTTCCTGTTAATGCCCGATTGAACGTTAGGTAATTTACTAAATCGGACTTTGGAGTTCCTAAATATATGTTTAATACCTGAACAAAACTTTAATACATATATAGATATGTTGATTTATGTTCACTATAATATAACAAATTTTATATATAAATACCTTCAAATTAGTCATATTCTGAATTAACGTTACATATTTAGGTGTATGAAATATACTTCTAGAATCTCCTGTTTTTAAACATAAGCGACATACTGTTGGAAAATCTAGGATTGTAATATTTGTGACCATGTTTATTTCATAAATTTTAAATAAACTGTTTGTTTACGCTTTTTGACAATATTGACATTTAAAGTTGACTGCGTGAATAGACGACTGAAATCACAACACACATTACGGAAGTAGTTATCGATAACTTCTGCTAGTGGCATCTGGTGAGGCTTAGTTTGAGGAAAAGACTACTTTGGCTAGTCACACATAGATGGCGGAGTATGTTATTTTAATTAAGTTCGAAATTAATAGTATTACAATGTTCTATTAGCATTCGAAAATATTGTCATTGAATTTCAATAATTTCAAACTCTATAAAGGAGTGTAATATCAATCTAATGTTTAAATTAAACATAAAAAAATGGACCATAAATGCCATTTTGCAATGAAAGTAATGCCGCCAAAAACTGTGGAATTACAGGAATCTTGTTTTTTGGCTGATAGCGAAGTTCACAACCATCATCCGATTTGTGTTAGAGCTACTGACGGAGCATTACCCCTACAAATAGAGGGCGCTATGAGTCAGTTTCCCATCAATGTCACAGTCACAGAATGTATAAATGTTTTTATGTTTTATCTATGTCGTTTGTCACTATTAGATTGAAATCATTGAGATCACATACTAAAAGGAAAAAGAAACAATGATAATTTCCTAGAAAAAATGTATTCAACTTATTTTTATATACATTATTTAAAAAAAATTTACTTTTTGATTCAAAATTTGTTTAACAAATGTTTTAATAGTATTCTGGAGTTTTGCAACATGAAAATAAACACATTATACCAGTAACAATTTCTGCAACACAAAATCCTAGCTGCATACCACATATAACATATTCAAATCGTAGTATTTCACTTTGCCATATCAATAAATATACTACACCTAGCACAGATGGTATTGTCAATAAAATTGCAACGATGACTGGCCACTCTAAAATATAGTAAAAAGAACTATAACATTTTTTATACTTTACAATGTAACTATTTACTTACTTTTTTCTGTTAAATTTCCTTTACTTGCTAATAAAACTCTAAATATTTCTAATAAACATACAACCACAAATACAGCGAAATCGGTAGAGTAATGGTCCAAATTGTTAAAACTAAAGTACTTTACTGATATCATGCATATTTCACACACTGCGAATAGCCCAAAATAATAAGAATTTAAATACAGTAATACTTCAAAAGTTAGGGAAACATTCATTTTAAACATTTTGTTTGTATCAAAATCAAGATTAAAATTGGATCAATACCTACTTTCAAAGAAAAAGCGGCAATTTTTCAAGATATATTCAGATTATTTCTAAAATGTTGGTCATACATAGGCATTTTTTAAACTACTCGATTTAAAAATATGGAAACTTTTGTTAGAGGGTTCAAGCAATATTTTGTCACATATATATTATATATTGAACGTTACAAAATTTCAAATAAATATTTGGCGTCATATTTAATATTTTGGGTACTGAACAAATGAAATAACTACATTTATATAGTATATACCATAGAGAAATATAATATTTTGTCTATGGTATATACCGCAACTCTGCAGTAGTAATTTGTCCTGTCCTGTCATATGTGTCAAATGTCAAGTTTTGCCGATGTCGGCGATGTACGATAATCCATTTATTTCTCCTCACTCAATGGAGTTATCGATGGTCCAATAATCCGATGTTGTCTACAAATAGAATAGAGTAGATATGTAGTAAAAGAGTAATGGTGTTTTGCTATTGTCGATGATTGTTTACAGTTCATAGTTTTTGAAACTTTTTTAAGTGTAATCGAAAAATTATGTATTCGGGGAGTGATTCCAACGAGTCTCAAAAGTATGCTCAGTGGGCACTCAATCCAGCATCTTTTCAGAATGTTCCCGGTGAACAAGTCGATTGGGCAGCTCTCGCACAGCAATGGATAATAATGAAAGAAGCAGGTCCCCCGCCTATGCCAGGGGATCAACCTATTCTTCAGAAGAGAAAAAAGAGTAGTACGGAAGGTGGAGAAGCTGAAATGGATGTAGAAAATGACAAGGAAGCTCCTCCTCCCCCCGTTTGGAGTACCAACGAGGCGCCTCCTCCACCTGGCATTGAAGCCTGGAATTGGAGTTCCCAAAATCAATCTTGGAATTGGAGCAACAACTGGGTTCCACCTGTACCTCCTCCTGCACCAAGTATTAGTGGAGTGAAAGCCCCACTATTACCTACACCAAATAATTCTTATACTGAAACTATTGAAAGCACCAATGATAATGCTATACCTTTTGGAAGGTAAGAAAGGAGATTATATAAATATTTTTTATTTCTTTATTACACTAAACCCCAATCAATGATTTATTGTATCAGGATTTGAATATATTTGTGGTATATTTTAGTCATCATACAAACTCTAACAGTTCAAATTATTGGAATAACACTTCAGCTTCATCTACAAAACATATTAAACCTCACAACAAAAGATATAGTAAAGTAAATGTACCCATAAGGGCACCTGCTCCAATTGCTCCTTCAACAATACCAGTAGAATCAACACCAGTATCTGGAACAACTTTGGATACTGCCAAAAGAAAGCAACTACCAGCTTGGATTAGAGAAGGTAATAAACACTCATAATGCCAAATTATTTAGGTTTAGTTTGTAATTCAATGAGTATTAAAAATAGGTTTAGAAAAAATGGAAAAGGATAAATTGAAACAGATGGAAAAGCAAAAAGAAAAAGATGAGAGAGATTTATTCTTGGAAAAATCTAAACCAAATAAAGAAACAATTGAGATATTAAAGTCTACAATAAAAGAACGCCAGAAAAGTAGATTTGTAAGTATACATGTATATAGAAACAACCATTAATTCTATAACTTTTAGGAAAGTGATGGTGAAAATTCTGATGAAGATACCAAACTTAAGAAACAACAAAAAAGTCCAGAAACAGCTCGTTTATCTCATGATGAATTAGTAAATTGATAAACATTCAATTATGGATAAAAATTATTGACCAATTCTTTTTTCAGATATTAAAAGTTAGACATACAATGACAGAAGTATTATTAAATGTAACTAATCGTCATATAGAAACAGTCTGTAGAGAGGAGCTACAACGTTTTATAAAAAATCAAAAAGGTATTCTAATGAGTATGTTTTTTTTTATTTATTTATATTTGTGGTTAAAAGTTTTTTAATAAAACCAAATGTTAGGTTCGATATCACTATGGTAATTTATTTTTATTATTGTTATTCCTGAGATTGTTAACAGAGTTGTTATGGGTTCAGTTTGTTAAATTTGTTAACTTCAGCTTCAGAAGCAGTATCAGCACCCAGCGGTGCCACCATTAGAAGCCGACTTGGTAAGTACCCACGTGAAAATTTGATTATTCTGTTTGCTCCTTTTTTATTGATACATAATTTGCCACTGGGGAGAACTTTCTATTTTCAATTTTGTGTTGGTACTACCAACAGTAACTTGAAAATTAGTCAATTTTCACCAGCAAAAAATCCTGATCCACCGACACATTTAACAAAAAACACTGAAGGAAAACATACTTGATCATCGGCAGTTCCTATCAATTTTCATGGTTTTTTGAATAAAATCAAAATAAAAAGTTCCTCTGGTCGTCGGTCGTGCTTGTTTCGTAGCCTTAACACTTCCGTCAACCTGCATATTAAATGCATTTAATGATAACAGGGTTGGGTATTTATGGAGGTGATGATTCTGGAAGTAGTTCAGATGATGAAAATTATGAAGACTTTAGTCGAAAATCTAGAGATTCTGATGATGATTTAAAGGTATTATATAACCATCTTTTCTTACTTTTTTTAACAAATCATCAATATGTTACGTTGCAGGAAGCTATTAAAAGAAAGATGACAGATTTCCAAAAAACCGAAAGAGAAATTGAAGATAGGCTAGAAAATGTAGAAAGGCGCAAAGGAATTGGTGGCGCGAGTCGAACACACAGTCCGGAATCGAACGATAACGAAACACAGGTAGACGCTCGAGATAAAGGTCAGTATTTAGAAAAAAAAATTCTTTTTCCAGTATTTTTATAGTGATAATCCAGATTGTGTACATGTTGTAAGCAGTAAAAACAATTGGCTTAGAACCCAGTGCAGTCTGTAACTCTTTAATGTGAACATTCGTTGAAGTTCTTTTCATTTTGACATAGTGTTATTGAAATTAGACTTTTGCCTGTGAAGGTAAAGTAATACTGGAATGTTTCATTATTTGAAATTCATAAATTACAGTTTGTTGTATCTTATAAATAGTTAAAATATAATAATATGTGGTTAAATGTTTTCAAATTAGAAAAATAAGGAAGACAAACACTTGATGTAAATCACATTCATTTATACTATATTTTAATTAAATACAGTCTAGGAATTATTATGGAATTTGTTTTTGGGGGAGCTATTCTCACGCTAAAAATGTTTTTTTGTCACAAAAAAGAATTCTAAGTACCTATTGTATTTGTACTATAGTCCTGTTGAGCTGTTTTCATCAATTTGAGAATTTTTACTGTGTATGGCCTTTATGTATTAGATTTAATCGACATCAGTTCACTGAAATAAAAGTAATTATTTGCGGAATATTGATACTCATACTAACGACACAAGATCTAAATCAGATTTCTCTATACCTTATCAGCATATAGAAATCTGTAAGAAATCACCTATAGCAATGGGAATTGAACCTCCCTCGATGTTTTTAAAGATATTGTGCATAAATTTAGAAGAAAAAACTCAAAACTATCTCATCGATATGACGTGTCTATATTCGGTTGATTGAAAATACTTGATGAATTTTGTCTAAACTGCAACATATACTTTGTTTGATTTTAAATATTGATGTACCTGTGTGTTTCTAGTTTGTTTTAATATTTTTTATATATTCATGTTATACTGTTGTTATTTCATTATATATAAATTTTTTTTCACCAGTTTTACGTCATTTTTTGATATTGAGAGATCAAGTTCCATTCTGTTTGCCTTGAAAATTGACATACTTTGTATGTAGAAGTTTATGAAGTAAAACTTTTTAGATTATCAAGTTCAATATTTGGATGTTATATATATTTTTTGACAGCAAACTGTCAGAATCATATTAAATTTATCATGTGTTCCAGAACGAAAATATTATGAACACGATACCAGACAAGCTTCGTCTCCAAAGCCTTACGAAAAACAAAAGGCTCGATCTCCGTCTAGTTCGTCGCAAGATAGCGACTATTCTAACAATAAATCGAAGACAAGTCGACGTTCTTCATCAGATGAGTCCAAAGATTCCTACAAAAGATCGAAAAAAAGATCGCCCACTCCAGAAAAAAGATATCGTACCATGTCTTCGCGTTGGTCGAAATCACCGCCGAGAAGGGATTCGAACGGTTCTAGAAGAGACTCCGGTAGTAAAAGTAAGAAGAAATCTTTAACAAAAAGATCAAGGTCTAGGTAGGTACATAATATTAATAAACTTAATCTTTATATCAATAATTATACAATATATATGTCCAAAAAATTTAAATTGTATTACCAAGTTTTGAAAAAAAAAAATTTTTAGGTCATATTCTAGATCACAAAGATCTAGATCGTCTTCTTATAAGAGATCAAAAAGAAGAACACGTTCTAGAGATAAATCTAGAAGATCGAGAAGTTCTTCTAGAAGTAGGTACTCGAGAAGATCACCTTCCAGTTCAAGATCTGATAGAAGGAGAAGAAGAAGATCGAGGTCAGAGAGTAGCAGCAGGGGTAAGAGATCTCACAGGCATTGAACAACTGTTGGATCTTGAAAGGTTGTATATTTTATATCAATTTATTATCAATACTGTCATTTAAAATAATATGCAGATGCCATTTTTTATTTAGTTCCAAAGTTCAAAAAATATTTTCACAAAGTGATTTAATACATACATTGTACATCTCTTATCTTATTTGTATTTGATGAAAAAAAAAAATTACCTCTGTTAATGTATTTCTGTATTTTGATCTGAAATAAAAATTTTTCTTCTTCAGGTATTTCATTAGAAGTCGGGAGGTCTTACCTTGGTGATATATAATCTACTTGTATAGTAAATCTGTAAATTATTGAAAACCACACTTTTAAAAAATTAATTTCAGGTCTTCCTAAAAAGGTTGTACGTGTTTTTGTTTTAGTAAATCATTTAGGATTATTATTTTTTATATTATTTTAAAATGAATGTTTCAATATTTAAGGTTCGAGGAAGTTCAGTCCAAAAATATTTTCAGAAACTTGACAACTTTTTATTTAGCAGGAAAAAATATGTAAAACTAAAAAAAACATGAATTATTTCTTCATTTTTCGTTTCTTTTATTTATGTTTGAGTATCATACTAAGAAATAAATGAGAAAAAAAAAGTTAATGCAAAAACAACCTGTCTGATATACTTAATTTTCAATCATTTAAAAATGTGAAACTCATACATTGAATAGAATGCTTAACAATACCATTTTTTTAAATTATATTTATCCTAATGATACATTCAATATTATAGGGTACATTTTTAGATTGAGCTTCTCAAATTGAAATACAATAATGTACAAATAAAAGTTCTTTTATTTCAAAACTTTCTTCATCACATCCTATCTGACCAGTACATTTTTCAAGGTTTTTGAGTGACAAATACCTTTTCCTGTCACCTGCATTGGAGTATTTTTGTAACAAACTTGCAAAATATCATCGGTGTGCAAGCTAGGAGCTACTGTTTCAAATATTTTCTTTTTGGGGTTCATAATAGGGTCTGGTTGTCTTACATATCCTTCACAGTGTACTAGATCACCAGGCTTACTGCTTTCAGGTGGTATGATAGTTTCAATAATAGATTCACTATCTTCAGTACAAACTGCACACATTACCATTGCTTCAGATGTAATTCCCCTCATCTAAAACAACATAACCTCAAACTCTATTCTAATGAATAAATAGGTAATTGATTTGTACCTTCACAGGCTTTAAGTTGCAAAGAGCAACAACTAATTTGTTCTCTAAATCTTCCATAGCAACATAATTTACTAAACCAGAACAGACAGTTCGTGGTTTTTCTTCTCCAACATTAATTTGTAAAACATACAGACTATCTGCATCAGGATGTTTTTTGATATCTTCTATTTTGCCAATACGAAGATCTAATCTCCCCACATCTATTGGTAATTCATCAGAAGATTTCGGATCTTTGGCAGATTTTTCCTTTTTTGCTTTCTTTGGTTGATTGGAGGCTGGTATAATGTCTTTCATCATTGGCATTTTAGGTACAGATGCAGTTAAGGATTGTTTGGGTATAGAAACTTGATTAATTCCATTCTGAAGTTCTAGCTGAACTAGCTTATTTTTTGCACCATCTACTGCTGCCAAAAGTTTAGCATTTTCCTCTTGTAATTGTCTAGTTAAAATGGCATTATATTCGCAAGTTAAAACATTAAGCTACAAAAAAAAAACTAATCTTTTAGAGATATAAAATTATTAATCTTCGGTGTAATTATGACATTACCTCATTTTTTAATTCGTCGATGGTTTGTTTTGCTGCTATAGCATTTTGCTGGATACGTTGTAATGATTCTTTGCCAGACATTCTACAAATTATTTTAGTCGCACAAAAAATCTGATGAAAACTTATCGGTGATTTTAAATACATCTACTTTTTTCTTATTTTCTAAGCAGTAACCAACGCAGTAACAGTAATCTAAACACCTCTGAAATCTTCTTTTTTATTTCAAAAATATATGTTTCTGGCTAGTGTGTTAGCTTTAGCTATGGTGTTAGTGATCTGTGGTCTGGTATCACTAATGACAGTCGTTCTGATTTTATTATAAATAAAATAGTCATATTTATATCTATGAATTATATAACTTCTAAACTAAAATCACAGAGTGTTAGATGGTGTACTCTGTGCTAAAATACCTAAGCAATTATAACAACATCGAAAAAACTAATACCCGCCCTTACCATTTTGTAGAATAATTATTGACTTTGACAAGCAGAAGCTAGATTCCATCTAGATTCACACCAGCCAATGTATGATTGATTTTGTATATTTTCACTTTTAATGACTTAAAAGTTGATATACTAGGATATTTTAAAGTAATTACTATTTATCGACATCGGAGGATAAATAGTGGCGAGAAATGAGAAATTAAATTCCCTTATGTAAAACGTCTTGTAGTACTCACGACCATAGATAACATAACACTGATAGATGGGAATCTGACCCGTGGCGCTTCAAATGACGAATTAATTTTACCAGTGGCGCCATCTTACAGGTCGGAAATGAAACTCTAATACATTTGACATGGTTGTGATCTCCGCTAACAGTGGAAAAAGAAGATTCCTGTAAATTTACAGTTTTTCGCGGCTGGCGCCATATTCAAAATTATTGTGATTTAATTTTTATTGCAATATGGCATTTATGGTCCATTTTTTGAAATTTCATTCAAAGTAACTCAACATTTTGATTGATATCACAATAATAACAATCAAATAGTCAAGTTAAATTAAATGAAATGTCAAAAAATGAACCATATAATGCCTGGAGTGGGAAAAATAAAGCAACAATCATCAAGTTTATATATTTTATTTAAAATAAAAAGTACACAGCCAATAAAACGTTTTTTACATCTTTTAATGACAAACAGGAAGAACAATAAATGTAGTAAATTATTTTGAATCGTATACGATGTAAGGTAAAACGATTTTTTAAGGTAAGAAGCATTAATAAGTTTATGATTAACAGTGATCAGGAAAAGACGCAAAGTACAACAAATAGTGGAACAGTGACCCTCTCACCGTTATTGTTGAAATACAGAAAAAGATGCATATTGTGGAGTACAAAAATAATCAAATATAACATATTGAAGTTGAAAATTCACAAACATTCAATAAAAATCAATAATCACTGAAATAGGAGAAGGAGGTATTGTTTTCAAACACATAACTTTTAGTAAATATATAATACACAAATATGAGAAGATAATGAAAAAATGGGCATGTTCATCAGTCAACTTAACGCATTGCTTGAATGGTCCTTGCATTCGATCGATTTCATATAATCGAGATAAATGCGACCAAGATGCCACTTTGTTGCTGCCGTTCATCTCGTATTGAAGATCCTTACATAAAAGACCGTTCCTGATCCCCTTTAATAAATGGGGGGGATCATAAAGGTAAACGATCTCTTGAGAAGGATCTCCAACTGTGTAAGTTAGGGGCCCAGTGCGACTAGGTCCTACTAATTGATTCACGGCAGCTTGATTAGTGGCACCTTGGTCACATACAGTAGCGATCACAGTGATACCGATCGCCTGCAATTCTCCAATAATCGTTAGATGCAATGCACCAAGTCGACTGTTGGTGTGGTACCTTCACAAAAACCAAAATTATGGGTTCTTCCAAGGTTACGAATACCTTTTGCCATGAATACTAGGGCGTGGTCAGCAAACTGTAACCTTCGCTTCCTAACACCTAAGTCCACAAACCCATCTACAGAATGTGTTTTCAGATTATATTTTAAATGAGGATGGAGAGAAATTTCATCAAACATTAAAACACAATACCTGTCCTCCTCCCCCAGCTTACTGACCTGGATCTTTAAATGTGTGAAAATGTGTTCATTTACACCTGGTAAAAAGGATACACTATTCAGGATTTTGTTTAAAGATTTCCGAGATGGTAAGCTGAAAAACTTGGACAGGAAGCGATATGCTCGGGCGCTTTTCTTGTACAATGACAGTGCAAACAATTTGTCATCTTGGCAGAACCTACGCCCCTTGGGCTTCATACACAAATTTTCCAGATTTGATTCAAAAAAATTGAGGGCTACTTTCGAGTAATTACCCAAGATGTTCACTAACCCTTCCTTTTTAGTAACTAGTTTCACAAAATGTTTTATATCTTTTTGGTCAACATTTTTCGCTCTAAGGCGCTTTATGAGGGTCACTGTCTTGTAAAAATATTTTTTTGTTGATGCCTCGGCTTCTGCAAATAAAGAAAGTAATTTGAGTTAAATGTTAAATGTACTCATTTCAAAGATATTTTTTAAGAATAACATTGTTTCCTACAAATGAAAAAATAGTTTTATCTATCAGCAACTGTTTCTGTGGGCAGATCGGCAGATGTATATTGAAGAAAACATGAAACACATCCATTTCTAGTTTGCTTATGATTATGACTTGGTTATGAATATATTATATTATCTAATTAAATTTGGATATTTTTATTCATATAGCTCACACATATATGATTGTAAACATTTAGGTACATATTTATTTCTTGAAACTACTGACCTTTGAAAAACGCTTGTACCTTTCTTCGAGAAATTCTTTTTTTTACTTCTGGGAGGTGGAGCATACATATTTGCAGTATCTGTAGACAATTTAATCATTTTACTAATATATATAAAGCATGTTATTCAGTTTGTTTTTTATGGAAATTAAACAAATCAAATAATATAACAAAAGACACATATAGAAGATATTTTAATTGATACATACCATTATTTGATAATGGCTTGATGCTCTGCAAAATGTCTTCCTCACACACCCGGCTCGTGGATGGAATAGCTGTAACATAAAAATTATGTTAATATTTCTTAGGTACATTGTATGACTGCCAAAATTATATCATAACGAGTTGCAAAAAACTCACCATTAATCAATTCCCTTGAATAGGTTTTGGTTGTTGTTGTCACCTTCCCAACTGGGGAATAAAAAACAGATTCTTTCATCGCATCTACAGAAACTTTGTATCAGTTAAATTATATCAAACTTACAAAAATAAATACCTTTATTTTGCTGAAGAGCTGTTACCTGTGAGGGTACCATAGTGGGAAACAAAAAATCAGATCCCTCCTTTGGATTGTAATCTAAAAAAACACTCTAATATAATAACATTCAATAAATAGGTATATGTACAAAAAAATTTACTTACCAGGCAAAAACAGGGATGGCAAAGAAAACCTTTTCAATACCATGCCCTCGCCTTTTTCTACTCTAACAAAGCAGTCCTGGCCAAAGTGACGAGGGCATATTCTCCAATTTTTGTGCCCTGTTAAATCCAAAAAGAGGTTTCCACTTCTCTCCAGCCAAACCGAACGTTGTTCTTCATGGCTCGGAAGTTTAAAGCTGTATAAAAGAGTAACTACTTCAATATTTTGTCACTTTTCAGTTAATTAAACATGTTTTATATTATTAAAAAAAACTTACCGGGTGTACCTCACAGTACCTACAGTCCTCAACTATACATTTTGTTGCCATTGTCTATATATAAAAAAGTCCACACTAAACTAAACTAACACACCGACCTAAACAAAATATTATATATATACAATAACTTGGAAAATTTACTACTAAGGCACAAAATTGACAAAATCGCCTACAACGTAGATAATTTAGACTGGACACGTCTACAAACAAGTGGTTATTAGGTTAAGTTAAACAGTCGAAGTGGGTGGAAACAGGTGGAAGTATCTTTCAACGGCGTTACAGTTCTCTTCATGTTCTCATTAAATCCGCAATTTTAGTATATTTCCGACCCCCTAGGTGGCGGTACCCTCGCTCGTTCGGAGATTCCCTACCCTCTCACGACATGCTCACGACCGAAGTGACTCGATGCGCGGGTCAGTTGCGCAGAAACGTACCCTATACCCAAGGATGATAGATTGAGAATTCTCAATCTATCATCCTTGCCCTATACCGCCTATAGAGGGCAGGTCCACGTGACGTCACAAACTATTTTGACAACAGTCTGGTGGTAAAACAATAACGTTCAGAGCACGTGGTACTTAATAGTGAGGTTATTTAAATTGTTGAGCTTGCATATTTAATAATATTGATAATTTTTATTGTTTATTGTTTTACCACAAAGGTATTGTCAACTGTCAACTGTCGTTGACATGATATTGTTCTATGTTGACATGCCCTATACTATACTTCAATCCGTAATTTTGTCTATGTTTGTCTATGAATACATCTGTGAATGTGAATACATCTAAGCAAATTAATTGATGCTTTGTGATTTATTAGATAAAGCAAACATTAACGAAAAATGGAAGTTTTTAGTAAAGTAATGAATCAAGTTAGTAGTTCAGTACACAGTACCGTATCTCAATTATCAGGAGTGCTACCTGGAAATCCAGTAACTAGAGAGTTTGAATCATCAGCACATATTGCATCTGCAGGCCCAGGTAACAATTCAGTATTTTTGTATATACTGCAAATACTTGCAATTGTTACATTATAGGTTTACTGTGGAAAATTTATAGAGGTAACAAGAGATCTACTAAACAAGCAGCATCAATATTTGTGTTTGAAAAACGTCAACTGGAAAGGTTTAATAAAAGCGATAGGGACCTTATTTTAGAAAGTTTGCGCAAAGGAATTATACAACTGACAAAGATCCGTCATCCAAAAATTTTAACAGTTCAGCATCCTTTAGAAGAAAGTAGAGACAGTTTGGCATTTGCCACTGAGCCAGTATTTGCCACCATAGCAAACATTTTGGGACATACTACAAATATGCCACAACCAGCAAATATTTCAGATTATAAATTATTTGATATTGAAATTAAATATGGCTTACTTCAGATAACTGAAGGATTAGCATTTTTACACAATGATGTTAAATTAATTCATAGGAATATAAGCCCAGAAAGCATTGTTATAAACACTCAAGGAGCTTGGAAAATATTTGGTTTTGATTTTTGTTCAACTAATATCAACCCTGCAAATATGGTACCTAATTTTCCATTTGAAAATTACAGTCCAACAATGCCTTATGTATGCCAACCGAATTTAAATTATTTAGCTCCAGAAAATGTAATATCTTGTTCACATTCTCTAGCTAGTGATATGTTTTCATTAGGCATGTTGGCATATGCTTTGTATTCACCTGACAAGAAGTGTTTTAAGCCTGTGACAGAATTACCACAATTTAAATCAAGAGCAATAGAGTTGAAAAAATTAAATTCTAATAATATGCAATTCATACCAGGCGAATTAAGAGAGTACATCAAATTATTGTTTAATATTACCCCTGAAGTTAGACCTGATACACACCAATTTCTCAAAGTAAGTATTTTTTTAGATACCAACAGATTATTTCTAGAGATAAGTTTGTTTATCACCATAATTATTAATTTCATTTATATGTATTATTTTATAGATTCCATTTTTTGATGATATTGGTGTCAAAACATTAACTTATCTTGATTCAGTCCTGCAATGGGACAATTTACAAAAATCACAATTCTATAAAGGATTACCAGAGGCATTACCAAAATTACCACATAGAGTAAAATTGCAACGAGTTGTTTCTTGTTTGGCACATGATTTAAGCCAAAATGCAATGGTACCCTTTATTCTACCGAACTTATTAGAAATATCCCAAGGCTGTTCAAAACAAGAATATTGTACTCACATTTTACCACTTATCAAGCCTCTTATGACTATTTTAGAACCAATTCAGGTATGTATGTTGATAATTTTTCTTTGATGATGGCACACTATAAATTACTAATTTTTTTCAACTTAAGGTTCTTCTCATAATGCTCCAAAATATGGAACTCTTATTGAAATTAACTCCGGCAGAAGATATTCAAAGACATGTCCTTCCAATGTTGTATAGAGGTTTAGATGCAGATACACCACAAATTCATGAATTATGTTTATCCGTCATTCCAACATTCGCTGGACTACTGGATCATTCCAATGTGAAGAATAGTCTTTTACCTCGAATTAAAAAACTCTGTCTACATACATCTACCTTATCTGTTAGGGTTAATTGTTTGTTGTGTGTCGGTAGGTTATTAGAGCACTTAGATAAATGGTTAGTGCTTGATGAAATATTACCCTTTTTACCTCAAATACCTTCGCGAGAACCTGCAGTTTTGATGGGCATATTAGGCATATACAAATTAGCTTCAACTCACAAGAAACTCGGAATAACAAAAGAAATTATAGCTTCTAGAGTATTGCCCTTTTTGATTCCATTATGTATAGAGAATGGTTTAACAATTTCTCAATTTAACGCCTTGACTTCTTTAATAAAAGAAATGTTCCAAATGGTAGAAAATGAGCATAGAACGAAATTAGAGCAGTTGAATTCAGTAAAAGATGAACAGAAAATTTTAGCAACTACAACTCCAATAGTGATGACTGCACCAAAACCTTTAGAGCTAGATTCACCATTTACTGGACTTGGTTTAGATAGCTATGTAAATGGAATGAGTCCACAACAAAAACAAAATTCGTCACAAGAACAGGGATCTTTAAAAGTTTTCAATAATCAACCTAATATCACTCCAAAAAAAGTTGAAATCGGCCCAAACGAACTTGCCTCCTCTTTATTGGACGACTGGATGAGCAGTAGTGTAACAAGTAATTGCCAAAATCAAATGACACATAATAAAACAAGATATGCACCATCAAATACAAGTTTCCAAAGTAATTGGAATAATTCATTAACTAACGGTAGAAATAATCCCGATTCGATGGAATTTACCCCTTGGACTAGTACCCAAATTAAACCTAACAATTCATTGAACTGGAGTGCTTTTGATACACTCTTACCGAGTAATAATAATAATACTAATAATTCTGGCTTAGTGCCTATGAATAAAATGGCAGCACATAAGGTACCATTGTTATTACCCACTTCCAATAATAATACTAGTACTAAACAATCCTCTAAATTATCAAATGATGATATTAGGGATCTGTTAAGTTAAGGTACTGCTTATGTTATATATAGCACATCATTTGTTAAATAATATTATTTCAACTAAAATGTAATATTATGGAAAATAACTAGCATTTTTTCTCAATGATTTTATCAGTTTAAGATAGGTATATATATATTTTTTATTGAATTGTATTATAAATTGTTTTTAAATAAATTTATTAGTACAGTCTAGATAATTCTACAGAATACCTAAATTGATTAATATGCCTACCTCTTATATTTCACTTACAGCTTATTACAATGTAGGTATAGTACAAAAAATTTTCAAGAACAAATTTCTCTAGCATCATTATTTAAAATTCAATTAAATGAAGGTAATTTTTTTGTTTAAAATGATGAAATAAAAGGAACATAATCAAGAAAAACAAATATATTTAAATTTAATCATTTAAGATTATAAATTAGTTTCCAAATTATATTGAAAATATTCACTTTTCATTTTTATAAATAAAAACAAAACAATATATTTCAAATATTCATTTCCCCACTCTTTGTTCACATTTACTATACTTTTCTAATGTATTCAAAAATTCAGTAAAAGTGATGTTATTAATAGTATCAACTTTAAAAATTTCAGTTAAACGTAATTGCCAGGGAGGATAATTATATACATTTAATTTTTTATTGAAGATTATAGCCATATCAGGATCTGGAAATTCATATTGTTGTAATAAATAGTCACTAATAATTTCTTTACTAATGTCTGTATCTTTACTTAATCCTAAGATCTTTGTTAGTTTAACTATACACTGTCTCCCATCTTCTTCCGTTAAAATTTTAACATGAATCTTATGACCTTTATAGCCATTTTTATGCTGCATTCCCAAATGAGTGTGCCATATTATATTGAAATTGTCTAATTTTTTCAAATTCACTATTAACTGCAAGTGTTCTTCTTTCTTTTTTATATTACCTAAAATGATAAGCAAAATTAACTAATAATTATAAATTCTACAAAAATTCCTAAGACTAAAAAGTGCAAGGACCTATCTTCTATACAATTATATTTTCAATTTAACTTACATCTTTATTAAATAATCAAAACAGTAGTATTCAATGTTGCCCATGCCCATCCAGATTAGATTTTATTATGAAAGGAGGAAAAGTAAAGTATTTAAGAAAAAATATAATAAGCTTATAATTCATTACTAAATAAATCACGTGATACATTTTGTTGAACAAACTAAACGATTTTTTAAAATAAACTTGTACATATACCATACCTTTAAAATCATAGAAACTAATAAATGGAATCTCAACAGCGAGGCACCAAAATATAAGATTAACTAGATCATGTAGTGAATACTCTTCTACACCTAGTATTACAGTCAGATGACGAGGTTTTTTGGATAAATTCAACAGTCTTTTCTTTAACTGGTCGGGTCTATCATTACGATTTAATTTGAAATATACAATGATGGGTATGTTAGATATAAAAACGATTATTCTCCAACTATAATAGAATATTGTGCATAAAGTGTGTATTAAAACATACACGATTTTATAATAGTTTAGCATCTTCATGTCTTTTATCAAAGTTCACATATTGATGCAATATTTTTCATTATTGTGATTTAGCACCTGACGAAACTCATGATTTTCGTTATTCCACACTTCACCAGAGACAACCCTACTTCACTGACTGTTGACAGTGTTGACTGAAAGCACAACTGAAAGAAAGGGCCTGGTGGCTGATACCATGCTGATACCACCACGATACCACTTCATTATGTTACAATGTACCGGTCAGGGCTGCCAGAACGAAAATGCAATGATGTACTAAATCATGAAACAAAAAGTACTAAATCCGGAGAAAATGTACTAAAAAGAATAAATATCAAAATGTACCAAAACGGTCTAAAAAGCACCAACACCGAACACAAAAAGTACTAAATAAATTGCGGGAACTTTGAATAAATGGCGGGAATTTTAAATTAATGATTTATTTATAATAACAAAGGGACAAAACTTCATATTGTTACTGTAGACCTATATAAGTAAAAAAATAATATACATTTTTTAATTTAAGAATATCTTCTGAAATACATACAGATATAAATACTAATAACAATGATAACAAAAAAACTTATTTGAACATATATTGCCTATATCACTTGTACAGCAACTAAAAAAATCGTAAATAGATAAAAATGTAACAAACAAAAACTTAATAACTGACTTTAGTTTTTAATGATGTATCTGATGTTATACAATTTACAATTCACAACTTACTTGTCCATTATTATAATTTATCTTATCAAAATGGCAAACACTTTTTACCGTGGTTTACAATTCAAATATGGCAATACACTGTGACAATTGACGATTTTGACAAGAACTTCTCATTTGTACTAAAAATTGTTCTAAATATAAATTATTGTACTAAATATAAATTATTTGCTAAAATGTACTAGATATATTAAATGTAACACTAACGTACTAAACATTGGCCGAAATCACTAGATCTAGTACGAAAACACTAGTTCTGGCAGCTCTGGTACCGGTACGAAAACAATTTCATCATTGGTCAGTGACGTCAGTGTTATGTTATCTACGGGTTAGATCTCTCAAGTGTACGATTATGATTGGTTATCATTGGTTACATTTTGTCACATACATCTTCATCAACTGACAAGTTGACACTAATGTCATTTGCCAGAGGATAAAAAAAATCACATAAAATCTCGACATATTTTAAATTTGTAATTTGGTTGTTTTGTATTGATTTAATGATCCTTTTTGCTATAAGCAGTCAGATGTAACTTCCATTCCATATTCCAAAACGTTATAGGGTCTTTGCGCCGAATCCGGATTGTCAAGGACTGTCTGTGATGCTTGTGAGAACAGAGAACAGACCGAACAGACCACAGACCTCAAAATGACTATTTACAAAAATCACAAATCACTAAACAAAATTTCCCTACGGCTCTGCCTACGGTGTGTTCTGTGAAAATAATAATAATAGTTGTAATAGGTTGTAGGTAGAATATATTTTTTTATACATTGCTTACTGAATGTTAATGAAAAGATACTTATTAGAACATATTATGGACCAGAGAATTGTCCCAGAAGTAAATTTACAACATGATTTATATTTACAAGAAATTGAAGGTATAGATGACTATTGGGGTCCTACGTTCAGGTATAGTGAGTATAATATTAAACTCCCATTTTTCTCACAATGATTTTCAGGGCAATTTTTGATAATGAAGAGCATACAGAATTCAAGAAAAAACTTAATGATCGTATTAAACATCATGACAGGGATATTGAAAGGCTGTGCAATGTATATTATCAAGGATTTATAGAATCTGTTAAAGAATTATTGGAAGTAAAATCCCAAGCAAACAAACTAAATGTGAGGAAACACAGTGACCATTCATATATCAGATATAATTTGTTTATAATTTCAGTTCCAAGTTATAACCTTAGACAAACAAGTACATGTTGCTGCAGAAGGAATTACAAAATCTGGCTCAGAATTATTGCAAGCTAGAAAAGTGCAAAGTAATATAGCTGTTGTAATTGCCCAACTCAATTTGTGTTTACCTGTTTTGACAACATATTCCAAGTTACAAAAGCAAATTGCAGAAAAAAGGTTTGTGAATATTTTACAAGATATTTCATTTAAATGTTTATGAAATATATGGTTAGTTTGATCTTTTGAAGTAGCTGAAATTTTTATATACCTAGGTCATATAATTATATTTTGCAGGTATTATCCAGCTCTTAAAACACTTGAAGAGTTGGAACATTTACATTTGCCACATGTTGCTAACTACAGATTTTCAAAGCAACTTCAAGAAAATATTCCAAAGTAAATAAAAATTTTTAGATAAATTTGTTTCACTTCTATTAATATAAACCAAACTACCTATTTTAGATATCGCGAGAAAATTGAAGCTGCTTCTATGTCTGATTTGAAAGATTTTTTGGAAAATATAAGGAAATTCTCACCTAAAGTTGGTGAAGTTGCTATAAAACATGTAAGTTACATTAGTGAACTATATATATATATATATATACAGATCATGGCTGTATTATGGAACAAATTCATTATTTTGCAAACAATTTACTTTTTATAAAAATCCTGAAATAGGTCGATTTGTAATTTTAAATGATGATTATTTAATTAATATGCGAACATGGCGCTACGTCACCAGTTTTCTGATGAGGCTACATTTTGCCTAAATGTTTCAGTGTTATCTAAAATAAATTGTTTGCAAATAATGATTTTGTTCCATGATTTAGCTGCACTCTGTATAAATTTACACAGTAAATAAGGTACTTAATTTTAGACTAGTGAACAGATGGCTAGTGACCCTACAGTGGTGGGTAGAAAAAAGAAAAGGATTGCTCCACAACCACTAGGTGATTATCACATTGGTAGTAGGTAGTTATGTAAATTAAGGTAGATTGATGAAAAAACCTTATATAACATATTATGAATGTTTCCAGCTACCACCTAATTTTTGTTGATGATTTAGTTAACTTTTTCTACAACTGCTATGAAAAGTGACGTATTTCTCATAGCTTACTCAATTTCAAAACCAAATGTTGCTCATACTATGAGACATATTATTTCTCACGGCACTTTGCCCACGCAACATACATTTAGATGGAGAATCAAATGAAACAGACAAAAAGTTTGTGTGCTACTGCCATCTTTAAATACCTACTGAATTACAAGTTTTTAAATTCGAAACCGTAGTTGCAAATAACAGAGAATTTAATGAAAAGAAATGACGTTCCGGATTTTTGTTTTACTAACCATGAAAATAAATATTAAGTTACTTTACTTGTATTCTTAAAATTTGTGCAGTTGTAGAAAAAGTATAGTGTGCAACATGTGGGAAAGTTGAACTTTCCCCACTAGTTGCACAATATACTATTTCCATTCAAACAGGTCAATATTCAGATGAGGATAGAAGTGCTCAAGAGCTAATAGACTTCTCACCAATATATCGAGGTTTGCACATTGCCCATGTACTGGGGAGATCTTCAACATTTGAAACATACTATCGAGCAGAAAGAACTAAGCAAGTTAGGTTGGTTCTACAACCACCAACAAATATGGTATATTCTTTATATTTTTTATAAAAATGATAATTGCTCATTACTTTATGTTTAGCACGAATCTGAAGCAAGCTATCGATCCTATATCCACGCAATCCTTGGTTTCTTCATCCTGGAAGATCATGTTTTAAATACTGGTAGAGGTCTGATAACTAGAGCATTTTTAGATGAAATGTGGTCAATGGCATTATCCAAAATTGTTACAGCTTTACAGACAAATTCAGTAATAAATCATAACAATTTTTTATCTAATAAATTAACCTTATTTATGTTATTTTCAGGCTTATTGTACAGATGCTACATTAATTTTAAAAATAAAAGATCTGATAATGTTATTTTGCACAACTTTAAGAAATTATGGCTACTCTGTTAAGCCTCTTTGGGAATTGGTGAGAGAATTGAGAGATCATTATACAGAAGTATTAATGCAGAGATGGGTACAAGTGTTTAGAAAAATTTTAGCTGCAGAAGACTTTCAGCCAATCAAAGTAAGTTTTTGATATGATATGATACATATAGGTACGTACATCACATAAGATAAACCGTTTCTATAATCTATGTCGTCTTGCTTGCAGGTAGAAAATCAAGATGAATTAAATGAGATAGTACTGTCTTTTCCATGGGAAGGAGATATTCCAGACGATATAAATTATCCTTACAATTTTCCTTTTTCAAGTATGGTACCAAAAATTTATAGAGAAGTTAAAGAATTTATATATGCATGTGTAAAATTTTCCGAAGATCTCAATCTCAGGTAAGTTAATTTAATTTGTAAAAGTGAAGCAGTTAATCATTTATTTTTTTTTAGCCAAGTAGAAGTAGATGAAATGATAAGAAAATCAATGAATTTACTCCTTACTAGAACCTTCAATGGATGTTTGTCATCAACTTTTCGTAGTCCTCATGTTAACTTACAAGAAATTATTCAAATTATTGTTGATACCGGTTATTTAGAAGAAGCAAATATTTACCTCGATGAATTCATTTCAAATATAACGGGGTGAGTTCGAATTTTATATAAGTAATCTAGTAGGTAATAGTAATAATAATTGTAAATTCTGAAATCAAACAATTTTATTTTTTTAAATCTACATTATATTTAACCTTAAAGTTGTAACGCGTTTCGCTATCACAGTAGCTTTTTCAAACAAAATAAAATTGTTTGATTTCATAATTTACTATGGATCTACATCAAGTAAAAGCCTCATCTATTCAATAATAATTGTAAATTTTTTTTATTAGCGAAGAGTCGAGAGGAATTAGTTTGGGATTGGTACACGGACAATCAGCTCTGTTTTCAGTATCACGGGAAGACGCCGTACGACAAATTTGTGAAAAATTAAAACAAAAGTTAGACGAATTTATCGAGCTGGAAAATTATGATTGGTTGTTGGTAGAACCTAATGGGCACGCTTCTAGTTATATATCTGATATTATTGCATTTCTTCAAACTACATTCCAAAGTTTTACTAATATACCCGTAGGTTTTCTCTTATATGGTCCAATTTTGACATCAGAATAACTAATGTGTCACATTTTAGCTTGAAGCTGCCCAAATTGCTTGTAAATCTGCATGTGATCATATAGCAAAATCTTTATTTGCCAAGCTAATGAACGAAGAAATTAAACAAATCTCTATGGGAGCCCTTAATCAACTCAATTTAGATTTACTTCAATGCGAACGTGAGATACTTCTTTATTAAAACATCACAACTTTTAATATTATGCATAAAAATAAGGAAAAAAATAATGATATATTTATTATGTTTTTTTTTTATGTAGAATTTGCCGCATCCGAACCAGTACAGGATTTACCAGAAGGATCTCTGCTTTCATATTTTGAAACTTTTAGAGAAATTTTAGATTTATTTATATCTTGGGATTGGCCAACATATTTTCATGATTATGCACAAGATGCAAGTAAATATTCAAAAGTTAGTCCTGATGTCGCAATAGTACTCTTAGAAAAGTAAGAATATATTATATCTTGAAATATTTGGTTTTAAAAAGTTTATAGACAACATATATATTAGCTACAAATTATTTTATAGATTAAGGGAAGGTGATAAGAAAACAATGTTTACAGTCCTTAAGAAAAGTGAGAGAGATAAAAAGAAACTACTTGACACTGTACTTAAACAGTTGAGGCAATTGTCCCAAATACCACCTGTAAAATAACTGCATAGTATAATTTGTTTCAAATAATTAAGAAAGTTTTACAATATTTACATAATTGTTTATTATTTTATTTAGATATTATTTAAAATCATGTTTAAATTGAAAATAAATGATAACTGGCATCTATCTTGAAATTCTTTTATTTAATACCTAGTTTATTGATACAGGATGTTTTTATTTATTTTGTTAGGATATTGACAAGTTCTCGATTTGTTTAATAAGATCAACGTGCTTGAACTTATCTGGCTCATTAGTAAATAATTCCAACAATTTTTTCTTTTCTGGATCTTCTTGAACATAATACATCTGAATTTGATTTGCAAGGCATTGAGCTTCTTGTGCATTTATAACATTCTTATCATATTCACCTCTCATTAATACAAACCCTTTACTATCTTTGAATTCATCATAATGAGTGATTGTTAAGCACTCTGGAGCATTTGCTTTATGTACTTGGTAGTATAATAAAGGTGTAAAATGAACAGTATTTTGT
Source organism: Galerucella tenella (assembly GCA_910591685.1). Lineage (NCBI taxonomy): Eukaryota > Metazoa > Arthropoda > Insecta > Coleoptera > Chrysomelidae > Galerucella > Galerucella tenella. The sequence goes on along the minus strand of CAJUYH010001214.1, from coordinate 1,532 downwards.
GCAAATTGACACATGATAAATTCATATCCTTGAGTACGAGGTAGAGCAAATAGGAAAGTAGGATAATTTGCTGCATTTTTGCTCAATTTTGTATAATCTTCTGATGGTATTGCTGCTGCTATGCAGTGTCCTTTGTGCATGTGGTATTCTCCCCAAATACATTTAATTTCTTCACTAGTTTTATTCTTTATTAAATCAATTTTCATTATATTCTCCAACCTTTCTTGTTTCAATTGTGACGGCTCGGATAATTTTTGCTTAGGTGTTAATAATTGGGAGTATTGTCTCTCATTTTTCAGGATGTGGTCTATTTTATTTTTTGGATTACTTTTGTTGGCGTTTTCAATGCGTGCATTGAATTCATTTGGTTCATCCTTATGTAACTTTTTAATCTTTTGAGCATATTTATCATAAAACGGATTACCCTTTAAATCATCTAGGACTTCTTGAAGGTTTCGTGGTGTTGTCATTATGGATTTACTTATTATTCTGAATGATCCTTTGTATAGAACATTACGCATTAAACACGTTAAATGCATTACAATTGCACAAATCACTTACACAACATTACACATATTCCAAAAGATCCTTTTTAAAAACACCCAAATAGGGCAATTCCACGTGACGTCACAAACTAGTCTGGTGGTAAAACAATAAACAAAGCTTTCAGAACACGTGGTACTTAATAGTGAGGTTATGCTGATTTATAATGATAGATCGTGTTTGATTTTAGTTGGTTTTGCTTCAGTGTACTTTATTTAGTTATTTTATTTGTTGAGCTTGCATATTTAATAATATATAATATAGTTTAATAGTTGTTTGTTGTTTGATAAATTTTGATCATGTCTATTGTTTATTGTTTTACCACCTAAGTATTGTCAATGTCATCTGTCGTGGACATGCCCTATTCAGAACGTAGTAGCTAACCTAAATGTGACCTAAATTACCTAAAATGCTAAAAATATAGAATCAGACATCTGTGGTGATCTGTGGCCAACGTTATGTTATCTGACTTTCGCCTGAGATAAACATAAACAAGCGCTTTTTATCTATGCGTTTTCTGGAAAAAAGGTTTGATTTTAATGATTTAGTGCTTTTTTCCAGTGATGGGTAATGTTAATAACACCTATGCAGCATAGGCTATGCTATTAACCTTCTTTTAGATATTTGAATTACTTATTGTCTAAATGCATTTATTTGTTTGGTTTTGGATATTTATAGGTTCTAATAATTTTTCAAATGAGAGTAATTTTAGCTACATCAAATCTTTAATGGAATGTTTGTTGAATATGGTTGAATATACAATCCATAGAGAAATATAAGTTTTATTTTGTCTATGATCCAATCCGACACATGCAAAGCAATCCATTAGTACTCAAGTTGGCAACTGTACACATCATATGTCAAATGTCAACTCTTGTATGCTTCCGACTTCCGTTTTACGTCAGTTGTAGTCTAGACCATGTGCTTAGAGTGTTTGCCGTGTGCCGTGTTAATTTAAGTATTTTACACAAAAATAAAGTTATAAGTTC
>CAJUYH010001213.1:0-51319 GCA_910591685.1 Galerucella tenella | reverse complement strand
ATAGAGGCGAGTCGCATTTCAAATGAAAATAAGGAATACACTATGAAATTATTGAATATATGTATAGCAGTACACGTACTAATATATTATATATATTTAGTTATTTTATCTTGCGAAATTTTTTTTTTAATCTTCGCCTTGAGCGATTAAATTCCGATGTTATCTCTCGCATTGTAGGTATATATAGAGCTATAATGCATCAAGGCAAAGTGCCGCGACCGTTGTTGCGCGAATAAGTGAAAAAACTGAACAAATGTAGTGACACATCACAAAAATTTCATAATAGATGTATATATATATCATTTAATATGTATGCGATAGCACGGTTGATTTTGTATTTAGGTTTGACATTATGATGTCTCGGAAAATATTTAGGAACGTGACCCGTTGGTGGATGCACCTGATTTCAGGAAACACCAAAGAATTGACTTTTTCACTGTTGCCATAGAATAGTGCAAACGAATATAAATGAAATCGTTTGTTGTTCATGAGTACTGAAACAACAAATCCTGTGACATTGGGGTTTTACGGGTCAAATCCAAAATATATATGTGAGTATGAGAGACCTTTCACAATATCTCCTGTATGTGACAGGTATTTGTCCTCTTTAACCTCTCAATATGGTCATATGATCACACAAACGACGTGGTAAAATGGACATGTTGTTCTAGGTTACCACAATTTAATATTTCATATTGCAAAAGAACTGCTACATATAAATTTTGTGTATTGAAATTTTGTTATTGTAAATTATCATTTATTTCTGTGTTTTTTTTTTTGTTTTTTCCTATTACGATATTTATTCTTTCCGTTTAAAATGTATGTATATATTTTTTTGTTTTTGCATAAAATATCTTCCAATTGAATAAAAAGAAAACAAAATAAAAAAAAATACGGATAATATGTTGGGAAAGCCCCGAGGAAAAATAAAGACCATACAGTACTAAATTGTGTACACGTGAAGATTTAAATCGGATCACATAAGTAGGATTACCCGCACACACCTCAAGATACATATATATATATATATATATATATATATCGCTACAGTCGTGGTGTATATATGAATAACGGAATTTTAAACTGTACCAGATGCGTTGAAAATTGGTCCCAATATTCAATACGTGAAAATAACACTCATTAGAATCTGAAAATTTAAAATATTCACACCTCGAACATATTGTCAAAACATTATTATAATGGCCATTACGATTTGGGAGTGCACGTGCATTGCCTCGTATCAGACTTATCCGTTTTTCCATCAGTGGCGGCATCTTTCAGACGTCTCCAGACCATACACAAGGAAAAACCCACAGTATATGTCCAATCAAAAATACATTAACTATTGTTATTTGAATAAGCTGAGTAACAATATTCTGCAGCTTCAATCTTCTTTGAAACTCCATAATATAATCTCGGATAATATACATAAAGCTCTACCTATACCTACGTAAGGCCTGTATACTCATATATAAATGATAATAATTGTCTCTTTCATATTCTATTTATTCTGTTGGCAGTTTTTATGCCAAGTTCATTGTAAAAGTGAGAATTGACTGAAAAAATTCGTCTTTATAAATGTATATAATATACTGTGTGTATACCATTAAAAAGAAATGGTGTATCAAACAAAAATGTCATAGGATAGATACATGGGTAGATAATTTATATTTATAAAATGATGAAATAATTATTGCAATGAAAATATTGATAGAAATATAGGGTGAGATTTCAATGTGAAAACGAATCGATATACTCTATAAAAGGCATATACATATATACTAGAAGAAAAAAAAAAAAAAATGATGGTTCGAGTGTGCTTTATCAAGCTCGACGCGTTGCAGACGTGGATGAGGGCTCACCATTACACGTGCCTGGACGAACTTTTCCCAGATTTGCAACCCCCAAATGGTCTATCTCTCTTACAGAGACTTCACGTTCCCCCACACGCGTTTCATCCCGAGACGAAAAAATAATAGACTATGAAGTATGAAGACTCACCCTAAATTTTCTTCGGTGATTGATTCCCCTCTTCTTCCTCCTACCTCTGAATATATTCAGTGTAACAGTGGATAAATATTTTTTCGCGCCAAGTGACTAATTTTCCTGTTACACACACTCACATATATAGATACATTTTCCCGACATTCCTCTAGTCGCAATAATCATCACAATGAATGAGGTTAACGTTTGTTCCGGTTGTAAATCTTGTCGTGGAAGGTGACTCACAGTAACGTAACTCGTCACTCCTATCTAAGATTGTTCAAATCTTCAACAACTCACGTTCGTCTCATCCCTTACCGTGTATTTATATATATATATATATATATAAGTACTATCAGTGACCATTTTACTGCTTTGTTTGCGCGGACACAATGTGAAAGTAGATATGTAACATCTGGTAAATAGTATTACTCATACTTTATTTGGATATGAATAATTATTTTGTAATCTTATTACAGATGAAGACAAGGCGTTTGAATGCATAGCTGTACAATGGGTAATTGGTAAACATTTACATTTGGAATGTGCCACAAATATACCTACATATCTTTGGTTCTATGATACATTATTGAGTATATGACTCATTGCAATGAGATGATTATATTTTTTTTTTTTTACTTTTCATTTGTTATTAGTTTTAATAGTAAAATTGAAATATGGTGAGAGACATATTGAAATTAAAAGGTGGCAGTATAGGTGAAGCCACCACACCTGGGTTTGAATGGGTGCGCGGATGAAATGGCTCGAAATTAGCAGCAATCTTTTCCGACCAAGCGTTCAACACCCCCCACACCCTATATACGAACGCAGTCCAGAGTCAATTTTAATAATTTCCATCGTACCCCCATCGGTGTTGATGCGATGACTCGCCGGATTCCCAGAGCACGTTTCAATTATACTCGAGCCCTGCTCCCACGGCTTTATACATACTCTGCATATGCATATCGATCGTCACCATATATATTATGCATTATATATGATGGTGGAATACCGTTGGCGACATACAATGGAAGTTTGACCGGAAACGAGTGAAATAATAATTGAGTCAAAAATGTAACATCCAGCACACATATGTGTATATATAGCGACGATGGGGGAGTAAAGTGAAAGGCACGCGAGTAAATTAAAGTTAAATTATTCATCAATGTTATATGTATGTGCCGTAATGTGTAATCGCAAAACTGACAATTAGCCGATAACTAAATAATTATATAACAAATTATTGTCATATTGAAGCCAATTATTTTTGACAAACTGACTTAATTATCAAATATTTTACATATGATTTACCATACGTAAATATGAACAAATAATACATTTATATTTGTATATATTTATATCATATATATGTTTAGTAAGAGAGAAGCAAAGTGTATGATAAAGACATTTGTTAATACTAATATTGGTTTTTAGAATTTTAGAAATTTCGAAAAAGTCCAATGCCTGCCGCCGCTATAAACTAATAATCAATTTATGATGGCGGTAAGCTCTTTTCACCCATTGTCGGGATCTTTTTGCGTGTATGCTACGATGGTAGTCTACAATAATTTGTATATCTCTTGGATACATCGTAAAAGTATACCTACCAAACCGCAACATATAATACCACCTTCGACGATTTTCATCTGCGATCCCAAGGATTTTTATTCTATTTTTTTTCTTTCGTATTTTCCTTTTCGTTTTTTCATACAAATGCTGCAGTTGAATAACAGATAAATTTAATTGTACAATATTCATTCGCAAATTATGTCTGAGAAGTATATATCACTCTTTTATATATATATATATATGCGTGTGTGGGTGTGTATATAAATATGAGAAGACACCCTGACCTGTCGAGTTGTAACGAGGAATTCAACAAGCCGACGGCGTCTCGACGGGAGAGGGTCGATTATGTCAACAGGGGACTCACAGTGGTTCTCTCTGCGTATGTTGATAAACGAGATAAAAGCTATATATAGTGTTCCACATAAAATTCAATCTGTAATTTCTTTTAGTTCTTCAGTACACTGTATATTTCGTTGTATTCAATATTATTTTTCTACGATTATTTGTATCGCACTGAAGATATGTGAAAATAATGTTGTGGACCACTTTCAACATATTTATTAACATTATTCTATATGTTTCACTTAGTATATATAATAAATTATAATCAATGTTTCAAATGAAATCTTCGTGGGAGGTCGCACAGTACAGAATAACACAGATCCATACTAAAGAAAAACAATACTCTAGCATCATTAAACATAACAAAACTTGTGCTCCGTATAGGTGTATCGTCAAGAAATAACAGTGAAACTAACATAATATTGTTCTCCATTTGTATACTATGGAAGAAATGGAATAATCAATTACGATCATGTACATTTTGGAAATATTTAGATTGTCATAAATAAATGATATATATCAAATAAATATTTGTGTGATTTTTTTTGTTTAAATTTTATTGAAATCATTGTTAATGTGTATATAAATTCTACAAGTGTCTTTACAAGTTGAGAAAAGGAAAAACTTTGTTAGAAGCGTAAGTACTTCTTATTATTCATTTATTTATTTTTTGTTTCTATTGATAATTATTATGAAAAATTAATTTTCACGCGATCAGATTATTTGTGCTCAGAACTATTTGGGTCCTCACATTCTCCACATCTATTCAACTTAACAAATTTATCAACTTAAAAGATGAAAATTACACTAATAAAATATTTTATGTGAACATGAGCACTTTTTTGTTTTCCTTTATAATGGCACTTTGAGATTCTAGAAGAAAAATAAAAGACTTATCGCATTTGTTCGATTTCTTACATATTATCTACTTTAATTTTGTTTGTGTAAAAAAAGGCTCTCTGGCTTTTAACAAAATTTCAGTTACATTCTGCATTAGAGTAAATATTTGATATCATTTCTACCATTATTCATAATATTGTATTTTTATTTTTTTTTCGATGTGATATCAAGACAATGCAAATTGTTTGATTAATTAATTCATAGTTAAAAATTATTGCTATCAATAAAAAAATAAGCTCATTTGATTAATATCTTGTCAGATTATATAATCTCCACTCGACTCTGCAGTAAATTCAGTTGAGATTCTTGTTCCATTCAAATTCATACAGTTCACCTTTACCACCATCAACTACAAATTTTAAATACTATACTTCAATGGACATTATCAATCCTGAGTCATTTTTTTTACCATGTAATTTGTTGGAAGAATAAGTAATCCAATTATTTATAAATTATTGCATGCAAGTGAATGTATATCAAGAATAAATGATTTGTGACTTAAATAGTATGAATATATATATATTTGTATTCACAGATGACAAATACAAGAGCTCGGAAGAGATAAATACGAGCCATTGTCCATGTTAATATGTCACACTAGTGAATTTTTTTCTTCGTCGGGAATATTGAATAAATTAAAATTATTAAATATATGAGCATTGAACTCGAGCAATTCATACTTTCATCTACACATACATATATATATTTGGCTCTAATGTACGCAAAACTATCGGTCGGCCATTGATTCTGTACTTAAATCAGTGTTTTAATTGTTAATAATAAACAATTATATTTGTGTCATATATATATATATATATTATAATGTATCAATCTAATTTCTATAAAATTGAACTATAAATCTAAATTTGCGTCTGACACTATTTATAAAACATAGTGATGATAAAAAATATTTAAATACTGAAAGTATAATAATTTAAAACAATAAATATTTATTTTTGACCCAGGTCCCGTGTATCTTTTAATTTTTAAGTATTTTTTAATCTTTGTTTTTTTTTATAGATCGGTAACTGGACCACGATTACTGACTTTATTCATTTCAAATTCATTTTCGCTGTATGATGAGACTCCATATTCGCTGGCATTCTCGTCACCGTCGCTATCAGCATCTTCAGCATTCACAATAACACGAGATGATCTGTCGCCATTTGATGGTACCGTTGAATATCCAACAGTTGACCTCGTACCAGATGTAACAAAATCCACATTGTCGCGTATTCTCTTCTCATTGACTGCTCCATTCATTGTTTTATGCAGTATCGCCACCAGTTTCTCCAGTCTGATAAATCACGTTTCCGGTTACGTTTTTTTCCTTGCCTTCTTCCCTTCCCCGGCTATTCAGTCGAAAGAAACGTTTGTAAGATTTTCTTTAAAAGCACGCAAAGCAAGTAGTTCAGAGCCAAAGCCATGCTGCCAATTAGAAAACGACATGTAAATTGTGCCCGTCAACATAGTAATTTTTCTTTTATCTTTTCTCTTTCATGGATGATTTAGTTGAACAAAGACAAAATAATATGAATCTAAAACCAGAGCTAAAGCTAACTTATTATAAAAAAAACACGAATAACACACAGACAAATCATTAACACACACATATATATATATATATATATATATAAGCGAAATAAATATTATATATAGACATTTGAAGTGAAAATGTTTGATTTATAAGTATTTCAGGAGATTGTGATGGAGTAGTGTAGTAATGAGGCAAAGCCACTTCAACATGTATGAAGCGATGATTGCACTATACAATATACATGCATGATGATTGTGAATTAAAGACCTACGTGTCATTTGATATTTGAACAGAATTCGGTATAATAAGCCCAATGAAGCCCCAATTGAGATGTGATGGCGCAAAACACTTCTTTTTAATGACCCCGTACGTAACCTAAATGTAGGCAGTGGTATATGTGGCGCGTGGAGGTGCTGTCAGGAGTCTGGATGTCAGGAATCTCGTCGAGCACAAGTGCTTAGGTACCACTGATTTTCCGGTGACAACTACGACATCCGGCACTTCAGTCATGCCCTCTTTTCTCCTCACCATTGTTTTATCGTCAATGATATCAGTCTTGGGCGATGATGCCGACGTTGTTGCAGAACCCACACATGAAAAATGAGGGAGCTTCTTTGCGCTGTCTGTACTATTAATTTTACGATGAAAATTTCCGGTTTTTTTCTTCGGCGAATTTTGTGTTATTGGCAGTGATTGTTCCCGATGAAAGTGAAACTGTATCAGTCGCTCAAGCGCTTCCTTTTCATCTGGTTCCATTGATCTAATTGATTCCATCGATTGTTTTCTCTCTTTATTTTTTTTCATTGACTGCTCCACACTACTCTCCTTCTCTGCGATTTCAATTGGCTTTCCGTCATTTTGTCCATCGACAAATTTCAATTGTGGATTTGATACAGACTCAGTATGAAAATCAGTTAATTTCAGCGTTGTGCACTTATTATAGTGCCAGCCCTTATCAATTTCGATATCACCAATATTTTTCACATTCCTCGACGAGTTGGAAAGGGATAAAGATGGCAGCGGAGATGAGGTTGATGAAGTTGAGGATGAAGAAGCTTGAGAGCCAGCTGTGCTGACGCGACAGGAATCATGAATATCGGTACGCACGGGGGTGCTGGTTATACACGGTGTATTGAAATTTACAGACATAACAGGACTCGTAATTGATGCGTTTACGCACTTTGCCATATGACTATCGGCATAATTCCTTGATGCTCGTGCCTCTTGAAGTTCTCGCCGCAGGGTCAATGTCTCCACCTCAAAGGCTGCGATCTCACGATCCTCTTTGCTACTAGTACGAAAGCCACGTTATTTTCATCAGCCATTGTAAGCATATATCAATTTTTTTGCCTTATACCCATATAATATTATAATGTGGCAAAATCCATAAAGCTATATATAGCATGAACAATTGTTAATTTAAACCTCCGCCAATATTAATGTACTTACTTAAGATTTACTTTAAGACCCATTATATCCTCCTCCAATTTGACAATCCGTTTATCCACTTCAGCCTTTTCCTCTGTCATTTTGGCTAGTTGTGCCTGCGACAAATTATTTTCAAAGATACCAACATAACGAAAAAAAAAGAAAAAAAAAAGGTTTATAAAAATTAACTACTCAATGTAATGAGTAATATGAGAAGCCAAGATGGAGGAGGAGCAGGAAGAAAAAAAAAACAAACGGTCGTCGGTGGAGTGGGATATCTAAACGTTCAATTAAGAAATTACTGTATGCGCTTATGGCGGATGGTAGCGGCCATTTCTACGGTTGATGGGGCTAATGGATGGTTGAAATCCGAGGAGACCAAGCAAAGAGTGAGAAAGGAAGGAAGGAGAGGTCGAGGGAGAGGCCCTGACAGCAGCTAAGTGCCTCAACTTTATTCTCATATCTCTCATAGCCCCACTGTTGGTTGGTTCTCCCCTGTTTCCCCACTTTTCACCGTCATCGTGTGCATACATACCCCCCTCCCACCCATATGAAACCTAATCACTCTTCAATTTATGGATACTTTATGTCATACGCCAGTCATACTCGGAATCAGATCACTTATGCACGGCTTCCCAATTCATCAACCACATCGAATCATTATGTGACACACCAACAATCAATGGGATTATGATTGACTTGCAACGCCTTTGGCTATTTATAGGAGGCCATCGTACTACTTCATGAAACGTCTGATGACCTACATTGGCTATTTAGTTAATCACGAGACATTTATCCGATGTCATGACTGACATTGCGATATTTTAGAAATAGAATGAATAGCATATGGTCTCTTACATATTGTGATATGTCCTCGGATGTTTCAGGGCAATATATGAAATCAATGGACTCAATATTCATTATCGTTGCATGTTTATTCACGTGCCATATGATTTCATGGTATGTATTATGATACTTTTTTGGTAATATTGGCTGTCATTCATCTTAATGTTAATATTTAGTGTCAAGGGTATTTTTAGTGAATTCAAGAAATGATGTATAATTCAAAATAATATTAAGGTGACCCGCCTTTTTTTTTTCATTTTCTTCCCTTGAAAACATACAGAATGTTTTAAAATATTGTATTCAAAAGTATCTTGACTTATTCGAAAATAAAGCGACGAAAAGGGATGGCAGTTGCTGTCCACAGAAAATTCGCGTGCCCATGATAATCGAATGATAGAGTTAGAGAAGGAGAGATAGAGAGAGAGAGAAAGGGAGAGAGGGAGAAAAAGACGCAGGAGCAGATCGGGGAATAGAAAAGAAATGGTATCACCTGGCCTCCGGTCCTGATCAAACATTGCGCACGAACATTGTGCAAACAATACATCGAAGACGACGCTTGGCGAGTAAAGCGAGACTGTTCGGCAGATACCGAAAAAAAGCCTTAGGATTGCTAGTGGCCCCCACATTTATAATGGGCTTGTAAATGCGAGAAACTCAATTCCAGTGAGATGTGGAAAGAAAAAAAAACCAAGACGGAAAACATAAAATCATCTGTGGCCACTTTATTTTCCATTCCCACATTTCCCTTAGCAATGAACTCGATCGCATATATATTTTTTTTTCCTCATTTCCTTTTAAGTTACGCGGTGTTCGGTCAGGTAGAGGATATTGCTGGGAATTGAATATCTCTGTTGCGGTTAACAACTTGATTGGTTAAAACAATAACAATATGGTATTATAGTGGGTATAAAGTAGTAGCTTGTGAATGTTTCTTATAGTGAAAGTTTTATATCATATTGGAGATAAATCAATTGTCATTGGTTGTCAAAGAAATATTATGATTTACGAGTGTAATTTATCATTGAGTAGGGTAAAATTCAAAATTGATGAAATTAATTAAAAAATTTTTTTTTTACCTTCACTCCATTCAGCTCCACCAATTTCTGATTATTTTTCTCCTCTATAATAGCATTTAATTTTGTCATCAATGTCTCGTCAAGTACTTTATTTGCTTCGCGTATTTCGCTGATGATATCTAAAATTGAACAAGAACAAATGATTATATTAACGAATCCGTACACTCAATACACACGTACATGAATGATTCATTGGACAAACAATAAATATTCACATGCATATTAATGTCCTACCCGATAGCATTCCCGGTTGATAATCCGAAGAGGCATGTTGCTTCACTCGTATTAATTCTACTTTCATATTCTCCAATGATAATTTGGTTTCGTGAAGTTCCCTAAACATTTGGCTATTGGCTTCTCTCAATGTTGTCATCTGTAATAATAAATAGTGAGACACAATCATCGACATCATGTCATTGTCATAAACCGCCATTTATTTTTATATACTCCACCTGTCCGATTAACGTTAGAATAAATTTATTATTTTTTCCAATAGTCGTAATAGAGCTGCCACTCTCTCCACTATCAGAATCATCACTATTTGTATGTGGTGGCAAATCAGATGGACCTAATCCCGGATCAGAGTACCTTCGTTGTTCGGAATTCAATTCTTGTACGTCATTTGCTACATGATTATTTGCAGTGGGTGGCAATGATGTGTAATCACCATTTTGATACAGTGGCGGTGTTAAGTAATTTGATCTGTTGTCTTGCAGGCTCGAGTATCCATTCACCATGTTGGACTGCTGACTGACATGAGGTGGAACATGGTGATTTTGTGTTACATTTATCCTCGGTCTACCACGAAGAGCTCTGTAGTTTGGTCGTGGCACTGGTCTGTATAGCGGATAAATAGGTGGCATGGAAACAGGTTCCATAGTATAGGCCACAGGTACTGTTGAATAACCACAAACAGATGGATCCGACATGGCTGTAAATAGCCTTTGACCATTGTGTGAAGGTTGCATATGATGTGGAATACTTGATTGCTGCCAAAACATTGGACTGTATTCCATATTTTGCATTGGACCACCATTCATGTCATTCTGCTCTTCCTTGCACCAACCATCAGCTCTTGTTCCACACTTTTTACTCGCTCGTCTTTTATTTTTACGTGAATTACTCGAATTTTTATCTAATCTCACTGACTTCATATTGTCCGCTCTGTAGAATGTATTATTCATCATATATTGGCAATTGGATATTTGACATTGAGGTTTTTTAAATGTCCCGTGACTTACCTCACTTCCATGCTTGTCGTATTGATGATATCGATTTAACAAGGCACTTAAAATATATACACGTTTTATAACTTCACATCAATTATAACGCAATGAGCGGGATCAAATTTATATGAATAAATACAAAATGTCGTGTGACTTTGATTATTTTAGTAGAATACGATGTCAGATGCAGTGGACAAGTCTTCGAACGCCGCCATTATTATGAATGACCATAAACGAACTCGGTGAGAGTTCAGTGTCTGAACACAGCGAAAAATGAAAGTCCCATTCTCAAGTATACGATCTTGCGCGCGCCAAACATATTATTCATTGTCTACATAAAATAGAGAATCAATTATTGATGAGTTGTGACTGCAATATATTGAAATTGTGACCCACTCATTGGCATTAACCTCACCTTAAAAACATACTCAACTCACACTGCGTATTATATATATATATATATATATATTCAAAACTGTGGAAAATATTTGAAATGGCATTCGGGTAAGTTCGGCATATTAGGGCACAAGATGGCTGCAAACGAATAGAACACCACTACCTAACCTACCATCTGTCAAATTGATCTGTATGTATCATCATCATCACGCGACACGTTGAACACGAACTTTGTCCTTACATCTTGAAATGATTATTGATATGAGAATAACGGGATAATATCGAAACATTTATAAATTTATCAGTGTTTAAACTGCTTGTGGTGTTGTTCAAATTTTAATCTCAATAATGGGTAATAAATCCAGTTTACTTTTACGAGAAGAGGAAATTGCACAAATTCAAGAAGCAACTGGATGTAGGTATTACCTAAATATTTTTTAATATATATATACATATAAATTTAGTATTGACTTATTTATATTTGCGTTGTAGTCACTCCAAATCAGATAGAGCGACTCTATAGCAGATTTACAAGCTTGGACCGTGGTGATTGTGGAACTCTGAGCAGAGAAGATTTCCTGAGGATTCCTGAACTTGCTATTAATCCACTAGGAGAGAGGATTGTTAATGCATTTTTTGAAGAGAGTGGAAATGACAGAGTTAATTTTCTTCAGTTTATGCAAGTACTTGCTCTTTTTAGACCTATCAAAAAGCACAGTCCTAATCGATTGAATTCTAGACAAGAGAAACTCAGATGTATGTATTGATTTGAAGAAATTTAAATGAAATAGTTAAATAAACATGAATTATTAATAGTGATATATTCCAGTTGCTTTCAAAATGTATGATCTCGATAATGATGAAATGATATCTAAAGATGAATTATTAGCCGTTTTACATATGATGGTTGGTGCTAATATTAGGTAATGCAAATATTGATAAATATGGTGTATTCATATGGTAATAATAATATATCGAAATAATATTTTTTTTTATTCTTGCAGTGAAGAGCAACTTACGAGTATTGTGGAAAGAACTATAGTTGAGGCTGATGAAAATGGGGACAATATGATTTCATTTGATGAATTTTGTAAGGTTTTGGAAAGAACAGATGTTGAACAAAAGATGTCGATACGATTTCTTAGTTAAATTCAATTTCTAAACCATATATAAAGTAAACCAAATGAGTGAGTATCTTTGGTACAATTTGTAAATAGTACTTCATATTTATATTTCTTTTTGTGTGTATTTAAAATTATGCCACTTTTATCATATGACATGTAACATTATCCATATTTATCGCGTATATAGAAAAAAAAATACAAATGACTTTTCTCTTTTCTCTTTCCGTTCAATGGTTATTTATCAATTTGCAAACAATGGTTATTCTATTATTACACTGACAGTCAATACAAAAAGGTTGTGCTATTGACGACAAGACAGTTTTAATTGTCGAGCAACTCAAGTGTCAACAAATGACATATATAATGTGGTAATTAGCTGAAATACTTTGTACTTATTCTTTGGAGTACTAATAATAAAAAAATGTTATAATAGTTTGAAAACATGTATTTTTTATTTATTTATATCGATAAGTTATATGTAATTGTATGTGGAATATCCAATTTGTATGTTATGTGAAAATTAGTTAGCTTCACTGAAATACAATCGTCACGTGAGCGGAATTCGAAAATCAAATAATATTGACATCAATTAGTTTCTTTGCTCAGAATCAAATACTTACTGCTGTTCAATATTTATACATTTGTTTTCATATCCTATACAAAAAAAAAATTATAATATATTTTTTGTTTTATCTCCATTTGTTTCTTCTATATGATTTAAACTGTGGAAGATACAGCCAATTTCTTGAGATGTTCCATGAATACTTGAAGACTGACATCGTCAGTCAACACTGGTGCACCGCTTTCCTAAAATACAAAACAAAATATATTTCGTTATATTTTAATTATTCTCATATATAGAAGGAAATACACGATTTTGACATATATCTATTTATGCTTTGAATATCAAAAAAAAAGAGAAATGATGAAAAAGTAACAAAAAAAAAAAAAGATGATTTGGATTGTTGTAATATAAGCATAAGAGAATTTTATTTTGGCCCAGGCACCATCGTAAAAAGATAAATAATGCGAAAAATAAAGTTGAAAAAAAATAAACAAAGAAAAAAAAATAATAAAAACACACCCCATTGGATAACGGCATTCCCTGGTGTACAGGTTCACAGTGAAAAAAAAAAAAAATCGTTATTCACAAAATTAAATATGCAGCATTCACATTCAGAAAAAATGCATTGATTCTGATGCGGTGATCGTAATTTTTGGATGCTACGATAATTGATATTGATGAGTGTAATTATAATAATTTTGTATGTTTTACTTACCGCTCCATAAGCATACATATTGTTATGTGTTTGGCTAGGATTAACTTTGCTCAACAAAAATCGCGCTTGTGAACCACCTTGTTCCGTATCAATGTAACGGGGAGCTGGGAATCTACCAGCCAATATTTCAGCAGCATCATCTACAGGCGCAGCTAACAGCTGACGGAAATTTTCATATTCAGGTAAATCTTGATATTTTAATTGTCGCCACTGTGCTATTGTCTAAATAAAACGAAAATATACGAGTGAACAATATAATTGCAAAAGTTTTAATATAAATTGGTGTACTAGTGGTAATATAAATGATAAATTATTTTACCTCGCCATGGAAAATGAGAATTTGGAAGAAGGTATCCATAAGTAAAATTCTATCAGGCTGAATGGACGACGTATCGAGTAGTACTGGTTCAGGTGGTCCACTAAAACCATAACTATACAAAATTGGTTGTACCATAATGAGAGAATTTGTCAAATCCTCTCTCATCAACATATGCCTATAAAAGCTCGTTTCATCTGGCGAATTGTTGAATACTTGAAGAAATTGCGATCTACGAAGGTGATACATAAATTGCGGATACAGTGAAAAATTTTCGGCTAATCTGAAACTATTTGGATCATCCTTTGCGTATTCTCCAAACTTTTGACAAAGTCTTATGAGCATTCTATCAACCCATCTGAGTACATCTGGTCCATCATCATTTTCAGCTCTAAATACAGCTAATCTTGACATTAAAACAGCAGCAGCTTCCTGATCAAATCCAGCACTTATATGATGCAATGATGCAGATGCATCTGTCCAATTTCTCGCTACTGTTGTCACTCTTATTCGTCGTTGACCACTGCTATGTTGATACTGTGTGATAAATTGAATGCATCCCCTGCCACCTTGTGGAATTGGCGCAGCATGTTGATTTACTACTTCGAAAAAAATAGCTGTAGTTGTGGAAGGTGTTAATGAACAAAATTTCCACTGGCAAGTACCACCCTGTCCGACTTCTTGTTCACCAACACTTGGCCCTTTTACACCAAGCGACACACACGGCCCAATAGCTCCAGAAACTTTCAACTCACGCGATGTTTTCACTTCTAAAGTGGCATTAAATGCCATTTTCAAATCATTTTTCGGATCTTTTGCAAATACACGTTGGAAAGTTTGTTTAAACAGCGACGAATTGAATGAATCGCCCATAATCATGTGTCCACCAGTAGAATTGCAGCATTGTCGCATTTCTAATAAACCAGTTTGATCTAAAGCACAAGAATAAATATCAACAATGTGGCCATTAGCTGCAGCACGAGCAGCCAGACTGTCATAATGCTTTGTTGCCTTCTTCATATGCTTTGCATTGTCCTTGTGTATATCGTGATGTGATCGAATTGGCAGACGGAGTTCATCAGTGACAACTTGACCTGGACCTTGAGAGCATGGGCCACCGAGAAACAGCATAATTCTAGCGCCGGTGTTTGCATAACTGGCCTCCAACAGTCCTGTAGCAACAGCCAGTGCAACACCTGTTGATCTTAATGGTCGTTTTCCCACGCCCACTGGCCAAGGATCGCGTTGAAGTTCTCCCAATAAATCAGTTAAACTCATGTCACATTTATGAACCGGCTGAAGAAATCTGTTTGCCGGTGGTAAAGACTGACCCGTTTGGCCCCTTTGCTGATTTAAATTTTGTCCTGGCACAGGTCTACCAATACCCAACATGTCTTGAACCTGCTTTGGCTGAAGATCTTTCGTTCCACGGAATACATAACTTTTACTGCATCCGTCACAGCTTAATTCGTGGACCTGAACCATTTTCCCAAATGTTATTAGGCCAATAAGCGCATTAGGTGGTAATAATGACAGTGACATTTGCAGCGAGTCCTTGAGTGCTCCCAACTCTTCTTCATCCATACAAGTATCCACCACAAGTAAAAAAATTGGCGGCAAACATTGGGCTCTCTGCAATATTTATAATTTAAATAATGTTTGTACATCTGTAAATAATCAGTCAATATTGAATTGTATATAATCCTTACTGTGATAGTATACTCTATAGTGGAGAACATCGGTATGAGTTCAGCTGGCTGATGTTGTTCTGTAATAGCTGCATATTGTGGAGGGAACTGAAAACATTGGGCGAATTATAATACTTCAATGTTCATAATTCATTTAACATTTGTCTATTAAACATAATTGCTTACTGGATTTCTTTGAAAGCAGAAATTGCACACCCACAACTTTGCTCGATAATCAACTTGGCACAATTGATTTAATATGGCTCTGCATGTGGATCTAGTACATAGCACTGGATCATATTGAATAGGTGGAAGATCCAGACGTTCTTTAATGGGTTGATATAACGTTCCTAAAGGTACGACAAGTCTGGTTGCTTCAACTCTTGATGATGGCCAAACATTCCATGTAAATCGTACTCCATCTCTTTCCTCATTCTGTTGTATAAAATCCTCGTAGGTTGTCATTTTCCTGTGAACTGTTCAAATGCAATCACAATCAAGTATGAAGAAAATTTTTGACAGAAAAATTTTCCACAAAACACTTCAGGTTAAGGTCAAAAATTTACCTGGATATATTGTACTGAAGTAATTATAACATGAATAAGTTCACGCTTTATATTTATTACTTCTGTGTCAATATATTTATAACAATTTATTCACCATTGTTTCTTTAATTATAACAGTTTTCAATGGAACAGGAGGGTAAGGCTGAACATCCGTCATTCAAGCCACGTCACTCAGCACAACTCGGCGCTGCTGGGCATGTTGGTAACGCAAAACTACATATATATGAATGCAATCGGCTACAATTGTGTTGGTATGAATGTAAAAGGTTGATTTGCGCCATCTACTATTCAAATATACGCGCCTAAATTGTATTTTTTTCAAATGGACTGTTGTAATAAATTCCAATTCATATTGTAATTCCAAGTGTGGGATGAATTAAACGAAAATATTGGAATATACATTTAAACATTACATGTATATTTCCATCATTAAAATATACTCTACTTAATTAATAAATACATTTTTTTTTATTTCTATCCATTAATATTCTCGCATGGAGTTATTAATGCCTATTCATCACAATTTTTATCAATCAATGAGCGGTATTGTAGTGTTTCTCAACAAGAATGTTTATTTTGTCATACTCACTCATTAGCGATTTTGTAATCATCTTCAGATAAAGCTTAGATAGTAATGAATGTGTAGTGGTAGGAATAGAGAATAGTGGAAATATAATATATACGAATTTGATTTGATGATTAGCTGGACATCTGATACATTCTTACTGTTACAGAAGAGATAACTAAATATTATCCACAATCAACGCGGTATAAATATATAAAAGTATAACAAAAAATAAAAAAATTCCATTTATGAAACTAATCACTTTAACGTCGACTTTCATCATTTCGCTTTGGGAATAATAAAGAATTAGCTATATTTTTTTTTCTTCCGAGCATTAAATCTACTAAAAGAATCAACAACATAAATTCTTATATATCTGTTTGTAACGTGAAATAAAACATGGATATAAAAGATATATACAACTATATTGTTCTTTTTTTATCTGCGCTACAATATTTATCAATGTACTCGTAAAATTGTCAAATATATCCGCCGCATAATTACGTTCAAATGAATGGAAAAAATTGAAATGTTTGAATAGAAATTTTGGTGATTCATCAAAAAACTGACTGATAATTGCCACTTGAACGTAAGAATATCAATAACCATTTGATCATTAGCGAAATTTTGCTTTTCATTGTGACCCAAACAACTTTTTACAATACAAAGTGTATAAATAATTTTTCATAATGAAGCAGAAGTTCAATTTCATTTCAAAAATTTTCCGGCTTCTCCACAACTTTAAATATATTAGAAAGCTCGTCCAATAGAGTCTCGTATCGATAGGCAACACGAATATCAGGAACATTTGTTCTCGTAATATCATTTCCAGCGACACCCTCTTTTGTATAATTTGGTCCAAGCCAGTATTGTTTGCTCTATAAAAATAATAATATTTATTACGTGTTATTGTTGAAAAAATCATCATAATAATAATAAACAATAACTTGCCTTGTGAGGGAATCCACTCATTAATACAGAATGTCTGGCGAGTTCGCACATATCACAGGAGCTCAGTTTCCACACCTGAGCGGCAATACTATACTCTTCCATTAAAGGTTCCTACAAACAAAAAGATAAGAGAGGTAATTTTTTATATTGTATTCTCAACTTGACGAATATACCATTTATTTGATGGCATTTACGTGCAACTAACCTTTGTAAAGTGAAATTGTAATGGATCATCTGTCGAGAGGCTGACACAAAGACCACGTGCAAGATATTCCGGCAAGGGATTT
Source organism: Galerucella tenella (assembly GCA_910591685.1). Taxonomy (NCBI): domain Eukaryota; kingdom Metazoa; phylum Arthropoda; class Insecta; order Coleoptera; family Chrysomelidae; genus Galerucella; species Galerucella tenella. The sequence continues at coordinate 33,239 of CAJUYH010001213.1, read as the reverse complement.
CGATGGTAATTGAGAAAAAGAGAATTATTACTTAAAGGTGACATGGCAATACCAATTTGAGCGAGATAATAGAGATATTGAAGAACAGGCACTTTTCTCAATAGTAATCCATGAGAAATATTTTCTGCCATCATAAAGCCACATACTAAATGTTGTATTGGACCTGCCTCACCGCAATGAGGTCGCAAGACAAATGTATTGAATCCCTGCTCACTAAAAAATTCACATGAATCATTTGGTATATTTCTTTACATATACGTTTTCGATCAATAACTTACGCTCTGAAATGATTGAGTACAGTCATGTTTGCATATGTATAATATTGATAATATGCATAAGGAGGATTTTCAATATCATTCCACTCCCCTGGTGGACACACATCCTTATCAAATAAAGGATTTTCGGGTTTACTCTCGTCATCCACCGAATCAAAACCAATAACGTATTGTAAGAATTTATGAAGCTCAGGATGAGAACTTGGATCGTTAGTAACTTCAAAGAGTGGTAAAAAAATGTTATTGAGAATTTCTTGAAAGTTTGTCATTAATTTATTGAGCTTAAAAATGTCGCTGTAAACAATGATAATTTTAGTGTCAGTAAGTTATAGATATATGAATACGATCAATGAACAATAAGAAAAAAACATAAAAACAAACATATACTCACTAGAGCCTAGGTATTTGAATGAGCCAGCGAACATTGTCCGAATAAACATCGCCTTTGATCGCCCATCTGGCCAATTTGTCCCATTCTTCTGGGCTTTTGCCGTATATCGACAGTCGCAGCTCCGCATTTTGATATTTAGATTCTTCCAAATCGCTGGCAACTTCTTTTATAATTCTAGCGAAATATGAACCGTCCAAATAGTTATCCGTCTTTAAAAATACTTCTCGAAGACGACTCTCGCCAATAGGATTGTATTTAGCATTAAATTTATCAAATCGATGAAAGGTATTTCGGTCCTATATAATTTCGTATAACCACAGAGATAATTATTTCATAAAATTGACATGAATAAAACAATAATAATAATAATAAATAAATAAATTATTTACCGCGTGAACATCCAACATATCAACACTGAGATCGTATGTCGTTAAATTCATAGATTGGAAAACCTCTCGCAACGTCATCATTTCTCCACTCTTTGAACATGTCACAACTTCGTCCGCATGATTTTTCAACGTTTTCTTGATGAATCTGAGTAAATGCTTTTGATTCATACAGGAGGCCGCGTGAATATGTGTATCAACCTATTGACAAAAAAATTAAAATTACTTCATGCAAACATAAAATAATATTCACAATAAAATATATAAATATACCTTTCTAATATTGTAAAAATCTCTATGTGGAACGGCTTTTTGGCTGGCGAGTTCGCGCAACTCATTAAGAAGTACGTGTAATTGAAATTTAGATGACAAGTAACTGAGTCGCCGATAGCAAAATGACTTGAGGGGTCCATCAGCAATCATAGCGCAAAGAAGATTCATATCCCCGACAAATGTTGCTAAATCAGGGTATGAGTAAGGCAACGGTTTATTGTTTGTTAAATCTTCATCATTTGCATAAAGATTGAATACTCCATTCACTGCGGAAATTTTGTAATTTTTTGTTGGTGGAAATTCACACGCCCAAGGATCGCCCCTTGATGCTGGAGCGTGTACAGGATGATCTGAAATGAATAACGCGAAATATATAGTAAGAGGCACAACTTCCATTCGATGGTATGATAAACAATAAATTGTGCTAAAAGAAATGGTAGGATAGGGGACCTTTAAAATCAATGTTTTCAATCAGTGCATCGATGCTAGTATCAGATCTCATCTCAAGTAACTCGAAATAATTTCTGCACAATAATCTGTCTTGATGGAGGAATGAAAGTGGAAAAATTATGTTCAGGTAAATTCTTTTTTGAATAAAAATAAATGAGCAATACCTGCAATAGCCATACGATCATCATGTTGAACTTCGTCATCAATATTCATTGGACGTTTGTCAATAGTACGCAAAAATCTCGATGTTATTGATGGGAATGTCTGTTTTGAATTGTACATGTAATTCTCACGTATATATAACGCTTGAACAAGCATCTGCGATGCTCGTTGCAGATCTTCCAATGGAACCTGTAAAATAATCATCATCAGAATAGTTAACATGAGACGTATCGATTAGACTCCGACACTCTCTCAATTAATGTAACGTCAATTTGAAACACGACTACCTCAATTATTGAGTTTCGTGCGATGAATTTTATCAAGGGAAAGTTGCAAAATTTAAAGGGAATGTAAACTAACGATTTATATAAATTTATTTTATTTATATCTGTATTATTATGAACAAAGTGTCCAGAATGTATCACGAATTAATTGTTTTAGATACTTTAACTTGTGAATCATATAAAGTAAATTAAAGTTTGTTTTTTTTTACGAGTTCTATTATTGACAATGATCAGTGTAAAATATTAACTTTATCTTTTCGTATTCAATTAGTGGACAACTAAAATTTTATTGCGACTTTGAAATAAGGTCAGTGCACGTTTCATTTTCAGAAAGGATTATCGGGTCTATTTTCTGCTGATACAAATTGCGACCATGTTGAGATATACATCTAGTACGAAGAATATGATGACGTGAAAGTTGTTGATGACGCAAGCAAGGTGGATTTTGTGCATTTTATTCGAATGAATAACTGTACTTGAGAGGCTTCCCATTGATATTCAAGGTTGAAAATAATTATTTATTGTATGTATTTTGTAACAATAAAGCTTGCACTTACTCCTGACGTGTCTTCGCCAGAAATTGATACTCTTTGAAAATGCGGAACAAAGTCATTTTCTTCAAGTGCGAAATGATCATTATCATCTACCGTAGGTCCTATTGACGGCTCATAATGGCTACGACGTTCTTCAAGATCCTTTGCCGCTCTATAAGAAAATAAAACGATCATTAGTCTGTGTTGAATTGGCATTAATAAAAAACACATCAAGAATAGGAAAGAAGAAATCGATAGGAAGAAATTTCATGGCAAGAATATGACACTAATATCCAAGTAAATGTTTAATCGTTTGCTTCGCCACGGGCTAAAGTGAACCAATATAAACCGACATAATTGATTTTTGTTTGGTAATAATTGATAAAAATATAATAAATATCCGCTGACTCAATATAAAATGATAACATATATATGCTGTTGATGGACTCGCAAACAATTAAATTTGTAAAATAGTGTAATAGTAAAAAGTTTAGTCAAGCTCACTTTATTAATAACGTATTGTCCCTCAGCCACCGTTTAGAATCAATAGCACAAGCGAACATTTTTTTCCCTTTTTTTTTTGGTGTCAGACAATTCGTAAATAAAATATGCAATATATATACATATATATATATATATATATATTTTTGTAATAAAAACAATGTATTTTCACAAAATAACAAAGAGAAAATAATTTTGAAAAAAAAAATATATTCTTTGCGCACAACTACATTTCTATCAATCAATGAATATATATTTGTTTCTAAGATCCGTCAATTGATTTATCAGTCAGGGTTAAAAAAATGTTGCAAATAGTACATTGCCGTTTTTCATATATATTAAAAAAAAGTCAATGCAGCAATTTATCGTAATTTAGTTGAGCACATTACACGGTATACCATAGAGACGTGCGCACGATAAGTTGTCCTATCGCGCTTACAGTCACACAAACACTGTTCCTCAGGCGAACCCACCGGTTGCCATCCCCTCTACACTGCCGCAGTAAGAGAATAGAATACGCATGTAAGGCATGTGCACCCACGCGTTCTCTCCATAGAATTATTGTCTAATGCGATATATTCTATGAATACATCTAATAATCTACCAGTGCCTCACTGATATTGGTATAAATATAGATAATATAATTATCATTCAATAGCAACTATGCGATGAAATTTTATGACAGATAAAACTTATAAATCATTAATAGCATTTATATATTTATTTTATTAAACATTAAATACTCAATATATTCCCATTGGTCGATCATTCAAGTTTGATATTGAATTAATATTTATTGAATTAGCTTGATAGTGTTACGTAATAGGTGATGTTCATATGTAAGTGCATTAGAATGAAAAAAGAAAGGCGTCAGAAGAAAATAATGAAAAATAAAAAGAAAACAGAAAGAAGTATGAGTCTACTGGTCGTTGTATTATTGATCGACAGTTTGCTGTATGGTCACATATATACCTACTCAGCACCACTGGCTACGTCGCAAAACTGCTTCCCTCCCCGGATGACCAATGTAATGCTAATAATGCACTTGTATCGCGCTCAACACCATTGATATACTATATATCAAAACATCATTGATACTCACTTAACTGTAAGCTGACGTTGAATAAACAGTTTTTTTTCAATCTGTTCAATTGGAAACTGTGGTACTTCATAAGGGGCTGATATCTCATTAGGTAGTTCATGTTGTGCCATTCGCATAGATCTTCCGACACCACTTCCAGCCCCATTCACATCAAAAACTGGGCTATCACTGCCTGTATCATAAACAAATAGAGGTTTCATCATTACATATACACTAACACACACTTATTTGTATACATATGCATATATATATATTAAAGAAATTAATTGCAGGGTATCATGATTACCCTGTTTTATCGCATCGGCATTATTTCGCAACCATTTTTTAACAGTTTCAGACGAATAATTATTGAATAAATCTTTTTCTTTAGCTAACACCATCGTTGTTTTCTGCGATCAATTGTACTTGATTCGACAATCACAATCTATTAATCAGTACGAGTTTCCAACTGAAATAACTGCGTCAAGAAGATTATAAGCAAGACGTGGAATATTCCGAGAATGGTGAGGAAATAGGAAGGGGGTATTTAGCAGATTCAATCGGCTGTCACAAAAAAACAGAAAAGAAAAAAAAAAAAAAAAAAACGTAGGCAATACTTAACGCATACCTATCAATACCATCGTCCATTAACACCGGCACAATTGTTTATTAATCCGTTTGTATATAAATGTATAACAACAAATAACAAAGTCTTACTGTGACATCGTGTAGATATTTATAGAACAGTTTGTGGTATGTAGTCAGTACATTGCAAAATAAAATATCATCCAACAAAATGGTCGTCCCTTTCTCTTGACTATTTATTTCAGAAATTTATGCCTTTAATATATACTCATGTGTATGCTGTGTAACTCGTCTAGTACAGCTATGTAATACATACATATATGACCCACATATTTGGCCACGGTTCACTATGCTGCCAACTTGGTAGCGCAGTATTAATGTAAAAATATATGTACATATAACGCGGCTGCTGATGAAAATGCAGAAAACCGCAGACAAAAACCAGTTTGTAAGAAGTTAAATATATATTATATTTTTCAAAACAAATCGTAACGAAAAAAGATTATGATGGTTAGTAATAACACATCACTGTATAGACATATTAATGATGAACAAATGGATGAACAGCATCATTCAGATTATTAATGTTTACATATAATCATAATCTAAGTCAAAAATAAATATTAGAGAAATATTTTTAATGGGATTAAAAACATTATTCGCAATAAGTTGAATAATCCTACAATGTAAATACAATATCATCGAAACAATGATTGAAGAGTACATGCGCTATGTCGCGTGCATACTGCTACTTCTTTACAGTTAATTCCCACAAGTGATAAATACTCATGTCCAATTTATATAAATGCTCAAAAGAACATTGCACATTTTTGTGCAATGCAAATAATTATTGTCAATGTCAGGCTTGGCATTCAACATAGAAACTCGAACTTATTTCTCGTAATGTACTTTTCTTTCGTCTCAACTATAAGAAAATAAACTTTAAAATTTACAACTGAGGAACATTGGAATAAATTGTGACACGATAAATGTGTAATTTCCGTATCTCGATGCTTGACCTCATTTAACTCAATGTGTGATTTTATCACGTTCTTTGGCAACCAACCAAAAATTCACCAGATTATCGTCACAAACACGATCAATACTTGTCACCAACTTTTCCATTCACTCTATCCCATAAATGTTATTAAATATTAATATAATATAGAATAGTTAAAATATCAGAGATAAATGCATTGAACAAAAATAATACTGTTGATATTTCATATGAAACTAGTATAGAATGAGCAATGCATTAGACTATACAACGAACTGTTCAGTTGCAAATGACGATTGCATGGTGCTAGTTCCTGGACAGATAATGTGCAAGTGACTCAAAATTTTATTCTAGATACCATAAGATAAATATCTATTATCGCTATTCTCTGTAGACATGAGAATACATGAGGCAGCTGTTATATAATATCATTCGACTGTAAATTTTTTGAACAATTTCCTGCATACGCCCTGTTACGCTATTGAGCACAAAGCGAAAATATGCAATAACAATTTACCTTCATCGAATGTTCTGAAAAAATCTGGCTGATGCGGCATACAAAAAAATGCATCACTACCCCTCGATGTCACTCCTCTACTCGACATTTTTTCACGTCAATTAAATTACCGTCACGGTAATTCACAAGTACTGTACAATACACTTTACTATTAAAACTAAACTTCAACTGCTATTTGGACGAGTTGTCGTTGAGAGCTCGATAAAAACCGAACAAAACGTAGAATATACGATCGACTCGGGCAAGAATTGTTTAGCAGACAAATGATCAAATTATCGTGCGCCGTCAAAATATTTTATACGTTGACACATCCCACATTACCTTCAACGTATCAAATTGCGATAACAAATATAATGGCGATCGAATAAATAAGCCAATATTGATTTATACGTTAGACTTTTAAGACAATTGAACTCAACACACCGAAATGTCGACGGCCTTCTCACGTCGTCGACGAACTCACGTTACTGATTCGAACCGCGATGTACATTGTCATGTTTCTATTCGTGTACTAGACAGATTTCTAGAACGTAATAACAAACGGAGGAGTCTGTTTGTGTCGGTAAACTTGAATATAACTCGTGCCAACACCATTGGCACGATTGACAACAGGCATGACTAAACGAAAATGTATACCTATTTAAATATAATTACGAACCAGATGTCATATATTTCCTGATGAATTCGAGTGTCAACGTGCGATTCGGTTTTTGTGACATATTGATATGCAATCGACGTTGTTGAATATATATATATATATTTATATCTATCAATTCAAATAAATCATTTGTGTTACAACACACAAAACAATTCAAATGCTCATTGAGGAATTACTCAATTACAGAGATGAAGAAGAACTGATTTAATCGGTAATGAACAATTGCGACCGTGAAAATCGATTGGCTTTTTGTTATTGCTTATTGTATAGTTAGATACATATGTTGACATCTGCTCCGTCATTATTTAATAAAGTGTCACGCATATTTTTTTTTTTGTATTTTAATTCGAACGGTGACAGTTTTGAAATGTATAAAAAAATTAATTCCAGCATTTTAATACCAACTAACTGTGAAACGTTGAAATGATTGATAAGTCCAGAATTGATGATCAATTGCAGAAACTATTTTAGAATATATACTCACGATCGCACTGATCAACATTATTGTTGCCAAGTATATTTGAACTGTCAGCATCTCCTTCATTTTCCAAATCATACATGGACATTGTTATGCCGTTGGCCTCCCGTGACCCGTTCAAAGCTGGACTCGCCATAGTACTGCAATTATAAAGGAATTGTCATTCATCACATGAATTGAACAAATTTAAAAGTTCACTGAAGGAATAATCATTAAATAGACTCACAATGAAGGCATCTATCTACACAAAATCTTTTCACTGACTCATATACGCTAAATATAATCGTCCGCTTCAAAGTATAAACCTTGAATTTATGATATGCGACACACACACACAATCATTTATTTACTTATTTATCTCCTTTTCTTTTTTTAGAATATTTATTTGAGTAAATAATAGATATTAGCTTGGTAATATTCAATGAATTTCTTGGTTTTTATATTCATTCAATAACGACATAGCATGACTGATTGTATGTAAATAAAGAGCAATCATTTAATTATAGACTTACCGCTGTTATCAGCTGTTAGGTCAAGTTGGGTGGTCCTGAGAGCGGCGATTAAATGTAGTAGTAGAGATATAATATACAATTTGTACAACCAACACTTTGAGAGCCACTGATAAATACGACACGTATACAGCGTGGCAACGATACCACGTTTTATGTTATTCTATACTATTTGAAACTGAATAGGCCTATCCACAATACTAGATAATATACGTACCGTATGTATTTTTGTAAAACAAACTTGTTAAAACATTCAATCAACACTCATAGTTCTATAATATTGACGATTAAATAATTGCTATAGTGAATAGAGGATCAAAATTTATTTCTATATAGTAGCCCACAAGAGTTACTCCAGAACGCCCGTATCGTACTATTTGATAGCCAGTACTGCGACTCTCTTTCAAGAGAGGGACGGCACACCCGCCCGCTGGAAAACAGCCGTGATGAGTCAGCAACTCGGCCGATTCAAAAAGTAACAGAGGGAAGGAAAATAGAATTGCGTACTTATGCGTTGACAAATGTATGCGTAAGTTTTTCCTGACCGCTGTCGATAGAATGTATACACGGTAGTGCAAGCGGCTGCCCAACTCTCTTGCACTTCGAACTGGGACGACTCATTGGCGCAGACTCGCTCCACTACCCTGTGAAAATCCATAATACCGAGCTGCAGTGTCCGACAACATACCGCTGGACTTGATGAGATGATAAAGACTCATAACAAACGCAAATCATTTCAAACTCCATATTTATGTTTATTGGTGAGGCTGTTCTGCATGTTCTACACGAAAATATGATAATTAACTAATATCTTTAAATTAATAAATCGATTATGGCGTTCGCTAATTAAAGTCAAAGTCGCTTTCAGTATTTGAAATATTTTTCTCCATGTTACTGTCCGTATCCGAATCAAGAATATATTTGATCACATCTTTTGACTTCCTTACAGTATCTTCATTTACCAGCTGTTCTTCTTTTCCACTTGACTCAATGGTACAATTTTCATCAAAATTATTGTCATTCGTTTTATTGGATAAATCTGCTGTATGATATGTTGTTGCTGCTTCATCGTTAACATTTGGACGGGTTTCATTGTGATCCGACTGTTCCTGATACTCTTGATGATATTGATCAGGCACGGGAGGTTGCAATTCATCATAGGTATTATTAGCCGTATAATCATCAGTTTGAGTGGGATAAGTGTAAATAGCATTTGGGTCGTAAACCGCATTTGGATCCCGAACGTATGCCTCTGATTGATAATCTTGATTGACATCTCCCGAATACTCATGATATTGTTCATTAGAGTTTATAACATACTGTTGATCCTCATTGTCAGCATACTGTTGATCTTGATATTGTGCATTTGGATCTTGAACATATTGGGAATGAAGTTGATCGTATTGATACTGTCCATTTGGATCCTGCTCATATGGCAAATTCTGGTCGTATGGATACTGTTGATGAAGATCATGATGATATTGCTCGTTATTATATTCATATATTTGATTCGGATCTTGTAGATACTCTTGGGCTTCTTGTTCATATGATTGCGCCAATTGTTGCTCTGGCGAACTTTCATAATTTTGCTCAGCCGTATTGTAATCTACACTCTGGGCGTTTTCAATATTTATTTCATCTTTACCATTTGATTGATTATTAGTATCTGTTATTATTTCATGAGTGATATCAATTTCAGATTTTTCTATAATATCTTCATCACAATCTTTTTCTTTAGAGATCCTATCATTAGTGGTGAGACTTGGAACGTTAGCTTTAGAGTTTGATGATCCATTGGATGATTTTGAATTATCGTCCGTCGAAATTTTTTCACTTTCTATTTGTAAATTATCGGTAGCACATGATTCTGGTTCATTTACAGATTCCAAATAATTAGAACTGTCGGCTTCTTGATGTTCATCGTGTAATTTCTGTGAATCAACAATTTCCAAATGATGAGTGGTGTCTGCAAGAATTTGATGTTTCTCTGGAAATTTAATATTGCCCTCCTGAGATTGTTCAGAATTAGAACGTAGTGTATCGTCAATGGTCATTAGTTTCGTAAGAGTCTCGGTACTTTTGGCTGGCGGATTTAGTTTCGTCGTGGGTATTGCAACATCGTCGCTAATTTTGTCCTTCGAGACTGAAGTACACATGGGCGTTGACGTGACAATTTGCATGTTAGAATTACTTAATTTTGCATTGATCACTGCCACACGATTGCCCAATGCGGATTCACTCGATAATTTTTGGCCAGCATTTACATCAGTTGTGAGTTCTTCAGGACTTTGACAAATTACTGCATCACTCGTGTTATCCTCCGTGTGATAATCGTCTGCAGTATTACGAACCAGTTCATCAGCAATTTCTAAAATCCCTTTTACTTCTGTTGGTATTTCTGGCGTTCTCTTTTTTTCTTCTATTGGCAAATGATCAAGGCCATCGTCCGACAGTGTTACATTCAATAAATCACCACTGGTATTTTGTTCAATCTCTTCCAAGCTGTGTGGATCAGTATTGTCATGGAGACTGCGTATTTTATGTATGTATCTATCTAATTCATTCTCCAAGACACTACCGATACGCTCTTCCTTGGAATTCAACAGTGTGCCAAGGATGCTTGTTAATTTCGGCGTTGTTGTGAGACTCTCAAGACGTTTTGGATATTGTAATGGTAATGATTCTTTAGTTAATAAATTTTCACATGCATCTCTCTTACGCATTTGATCTATATCATCTATAGTGTGTCCATCACCCCATGTATGATTTTCAGCTTTACCCAATGACATTTGTAATTCATTATTTTCGCCATAGTTTGCCGCTTGAGACTGGCGATTTTCAAGAAACAATTCACCACGATTAGCAAGAGGTTTTCGCGTAAACTTCAATGAAGATGATGGATAATCCAGATACGGTCTTGAAGTATTCATAAAGTTGTATGAACTCGCTGAATTGCCGAGCGGTGCAGAAACATTACGAAATCTTCGGTCAATCTCATAACGTGATCTTGGAGCAACAAAAGATGGTTGGCGGAAATTTATTCTAAATTGCCGGTCTTCATTTTGACTGACTACACCACTGTCACCCGTGACACTTCCTATTTGCCGTCGATCGGCATCTACTCGCATCAAAGAAGAATCATACTCTTTCTACATAAATTACAAAAATCAACTTCATTACTATTATTGGCGATAATGGAAGTAAGTTTGAAATAAAAGAAACTGACCCTCAAAGTGTAGAGTCTGTCTGTTTTTGCGCTCATCAATGCCAAACTTTCATCCACGCGGTCTAAAGCACTCAAGAGCTTGTGATTCCGCTCGTCCCTTACTCTTTGCTCTTCCAAAAATTCAATATATCGCATTCGCAATTTATTTATACAGGTCTCGTGTCTGAAACAGTAAACAGAGAGAAAATACAAAGTTTGGCGAATGAGAGATGCAATGAAACTTTGGGACAAGTTTGTACAGTTTCATCGACTAAAGTACTACAGACATGCTAGAAATGACATTGAATTTTGTGGGTAGGCCGCAGTACCAGGCATAACTTTATCGTTTACCATCGATTTTAGTGAGACTTAGACAAAACATCTGCTAAAATTTATAGTCTCGTTATTATTATTGTACAGTCCTGGACTTGGCGTGTTCATAACATTGTCATGCTATCGAGATTCAAGACATTGTTGACATTACTCGAAACCAGGTCGTCTGATGGTCGATATATGCAGGACTACTTTGAATTGTGACGATTTTGTGATTGTATAAAGAAATGAGTGCTACACATGGTACCCACATGGCCCGACAATCCATTGTAGAATTATTTGATTAAACGGACAAATATTTGAACTATTGAAGCAGTTAATAGTTGAATAGAAAAGAAAAACTTTCTACTTACTTCAAACGTGACTGTTGTTGAATCAAACTGAATCTCTCTTCCAGCCGTATTCTTTCCTCCTCACTGCAATATTTTACATTTACAAAAACAAATTGTAAATTATTAATATCATTAATTATATGAATATTATCAATTAATTTGATTATTGAAATTAATTACCTTTTTCGTAATTTCTCCTGGAGCTCCAGCATATTCTTGTAATTGTTTTGACCAAGAAAAACGGGAATCATTCTGCATAATAAAATATGTAATAAATAGATATGTTAAATGAGATTAATCTCTTGGATTAGTATTAACATGTTATAATTGAAATGAATATATCGAAAAATAAGTTCCAAGTAAATACAGCACAACAGAGCAGGACTTGTCTGGCTTGGGTGGTCGCAAGCAACTGTCGTGCTGTAATATCTCGACGCGTCTGATATAGTGGGTGATTTGGGGCCGTTCAACGTACAGGTGTTCTAACCCCTACCCCTTGCCACAAACCCTTATATTCAATTTTCATCATACTTGATGTTAATCCAGTGTTGAATGAGAATTACCACAAAGTATTACATAATTATTCTATGAATACACATAAATAACTATATAATGTATATTTTTGTTTGAAATAAAACTGGGATTATCATGAAAATGATAATGTTTCACTTCGGAAAAAAAATTAACCTATAGAAGCATAAGCACTGCATTAATTAAACAACAGATGGATTATACAAATTTTGGTAGACATGATATTTAAAACGTGTGGGCAGTTTGCGTGCAATCAATTCATCTAGTTCTAACACTTTCATCAAACTTTTCATTTTAACTGGTAATTTCATTTTGTGAAATAAAAAAGCCAGTTTAGTCTACGTAATACGAAGAGGCGTTGACGTCAATGAGCCTAAAATTACACTGAATGCTGATAACATTTCGAATATTCAATAACGCCTAAAGGCTAGAAAATGCTCATGATGCAAAATCAAACTTTTACTTGAATCAATTACACGAATAATCCACACCGAAAGAACTTGTGATGTATTGAACTTTTTATTGTTATCTTTGGCTTTCATTCACAAATTTTTTTAATTAATCCTCAGTTTCATGCTTCACATATATAGCATGAAGATGTTGAGTCAATTCTGGTGTTTTTGATGTAGCCATGAATAGAGTTTGTTCTAAACGATCATTACCTATACCTTTGAATTCTCGTCGTAACTATAAAGGTTGTAAAAGAAAAACAAAAGATAGAAGGAAAATCCATTACACACAATCTTTTTATTATTGAAAATATGATTTTGTATATATACCTTTATTACAGCAGGATCGTTATTGCCCTCAGTTATCCTTGAAATAGACGTAGTTTCCATTACAATATGATTATCATTCACTTCACCTTCCTCAATTGTAGTTAATCCAAAATTATGAGATAACACAAACTTCACTCTATTTGTTCCGTCTATAACCTTTAAAAACCCAACTTCACGATGCATTGGATTTTTTTTTTGTGCATGCCAGCTTTGTGCTACATAATTCAACATAGGTTGTCCAATTGAATTAAATTTTATCTCTTCACAGTATTGAAAAGGGCTCATAGTTGGAAATTGACCTTCTCCAGGTATCTCTCCAGTTCTCCAAGTACCTTCCAGCCATGCCAACGATTTTAATGCATTGTGTAATGGTAAACGATTCATGTCTATGCGAAAAAATTCAAGTAAATATATTGTATGAATGTTCATTGATTGAGACAATAATATATAATCGATGATAACAGCATACCACTCGTTGAAATTATTCTTATTAGTACGTAATGTGATAATTTTCCAAGCTTATATAAATAATATTAAACACTGATAATTTATCGATGGAAAAAAAAAATAAATAAATAAACAACTGACCACAGTACACTGTTTCTTGTCCGAAGAAATTAATTTTAATATATATATATAGTCGTGTAGAACCGTCACATAATTCCTTATATTTGTTTACACAAAAAAAATAGCAAGATTTGCTGCCATCTCCTGGACGTTAGAATTTTTCAAGTATAATAATACATCTACGTATACCGCGTCTATCTGTTGAATACAGTATAATATACGAGATTGTATGTTGTGTTGTATATGTGTATTCTCGAGGCTGAGATCAGAGAGAGGATCCAATATCAAAGTGATGTGCGACTATGGCGACTTTACCGCCACGGAAAAATCCAACCCCAACGAAAATATCGAAGGAACATTTAACACCATTGCAAATACTGTTGCAGCTCGGATTTCCAAAGCATCGAGCGTGAGTAAAATTATAATAAATCTTTCAAATTGTCCTCCAGCTATTTATTATTTCGGGGTTATATATACTTTTATCGACAACTCTATCGTCATCATAAACAAACAGCTGTTAAACTTGACCTCAATATTCAATACACATAGTCGACATCTAAACTGATATTTCATTTATTAATGTTTTGAAATGCTATTCATCAAAATATATTTCCCATTACATTATGTCTTACGTTTCTTGAAAATAATATGAATAACATGGCTTTGCCGATTATCTTACAATTAATCGATGCTTTCAAATGAATTGAATCATAAGCAGATTACAATTAATTTATAGAGAAAAGGCATTGGCTGCTACTGGACATCGAGGAGTTCAGTTAGCATCAGACTGGCTATTGGCGCACGTTCGAGATCCAAGTCTTGATTCACAAGAGCCACGTGAATATATTTTGTATGCCTGTCCAACAGGACTTCTTGGAGAAAAATTGGAAAAATTTTGGGAAGAGAGTAGACAATTGGAATGGAATAATGCACATAATTATATACCACATATTACACTTCTTCGTTTTTTCAAGGTATATATTATCAAATCGTTGTACGCCTAAATATATATGTGTATATACGTACATTTATGTATATGTTTTTGTCATTAGGTACCCGATGAACTTGCAGAACAAGTGGCAAATGCCTTGCACAATTTAATAAACGAAAATGAATGTTTGGAACGTATAGATCTCGAGGCTTACATTTCACCAAATTTCATGGGCCTATTTGTTAATGATAAACATGCAAAATGGTTGGAATCTATTGCCACACGATACGTCAATAAATTGGCATTTCTTGGTATTACTGCCGAAGCCCAGATAAAGTCATTGCACATTTCATTGGCTTATCAGTTTGCCAGTGGTTTTTTTCAACCTTTACGTTCTATGGTCGAACGCTTGAGCCCAAGTTTATCAGCGAATTGGGAGCTCAAACTCTATTCGCGTGATGCTCGACTACATAAACCACATGTTCACAAAGTAACCCATGCACATATTCCACATGAGCATGATGAGTTAGAATTGAGACCGGGAGATTTTATTTATTTGCTTGAAGGTGCCAGTAATGCAACTATCGATGGTTGGGTTGAAGGTGTCTCATGGTTAACTGGTACATCAGGATATTTACCGCTTAATCATACGGAACGTACTGCTGAGACTGATTCATGGACGTTGCATGCAACAGTGCCAATTACTTATTCAGGCACAATCCAGCAAGAATTGGAAATTCCAAGATGTAGAAAACCACCGATTCTTTCGTCCAGTGAATCTTTGGACACACCTGACGGTGTTGTAACCGATAGTGAACCTGTATGAATCCATTTTTCAATTATTACAATAAGTTTGTTGCAATAATGATTATTATTATTTTTTTTTATATGTTTATATATTATTACAGATTGAAGCTTCATTACCACCATTAACATCATCGAGACAAATTTATATATGTCGACATGGGGAACGTGTGGACTTTACATTTGGTGCATGGATTCCTTACTGCTTCGAGGCGAATGGTTGTTATATTCGACGGGATCTCAATATGCCAAAAGAATTACCACCTAGGAATATACAAGATTTTCAAAATGACAGTCCGTTGACTACATTGGGCGAGATACAGGCCAATTTAGTTGGTGAGGCCATGAAGTCATCACATGTTAAAATTGACGTAGCTTTTGCTTCACCCTCCTTGCGATGTATTCAAACATTATCAAAAATATTGAAAGGACTTGGATCAGCTGTTCCAATTAAAGTCGAACCGGGTTTGATAGAGTGGTTAGCCTGGTATCCAAATGGTTTACCAACATGGATGAGTTGTGATGAATTAATTAAAGCAGGTTTCAATATTGACAAAAATTATGTAGCAACTGTAAAAAAGGAAGATTTACCAAGTAGAGAAAATGCCGCACAATATTATGACAGAAGTTATGGACTAATGCAACAAATTATCGATAGTACTATGGGCAATATATTAATAGTAGCACATGCAGCATCGTTAGCGGCTTGCACTCGAAAAATAACTGGTGGCCAAACACCTTCAGCGGCCGAAGTTACGCGATTAGTTCAGAAAGTACCATATTTAGCTTGTTTAACTACACGTCAAGAAATAGACGGTTGGCAACTTCATCCTCCACCATTTCCACCCATCACACATACTAGCAATAATAGGTTTGACTGGAAAATTTTAATTTAATAAGTATTTATAGATGATATACCACAGGAGAGCAAGTTGATTATTGAATTACAAAGACTGTTGCTATACAATGAATGTTATGAAAGTCAATACCTCTTAAAAATCGTTGATCAAAGTCAATCTCTATATTTAAATTGAGTTATTGATGTCTAATAAATTTTCAACATTCCATTAGCAATAAACCAAAAAAAAAAAAAAAAAAAGAATAATTATCTGTACGAATTTCCATCTTGAAGTGAATGATGCCACACATATATTGAAATCGATCGAACAACTGAAAAGAATGAATTTCCCTCCGATTAGTACAATTATAAATCAAAGTACCTAAAAGTGAATAATTAATTTGACGAAGCCTTATTTGTGTTTAGATTGAACATATATACAGCACTATTCTTGTAAATTTATGTATATTTTTTTTGTTTACAATTGATGAAGATGTATAATTAATTAAATATTATATATATAAAAATGATACAATTGTTCAAATTGAACACTCACGCTGGCCAAAGACTAAATATTAAACGAAAATATGTGTATAGAAAAGTATTTTATTAAAAATTGTTTACTCTACAATTTGTATATGAATAGATTACCTATATACAATATAGATTTATCAAAAGCACAACTTATATTGCCTTGAAAAATAAACGAAATACAGATGCAATAGGCATCAATGATAAAATTTTGAAAATATAAACTGTATAAACTACTTTCCAATGATGTAACAGCGGTGGCACATTTTATTTTCTTTTCTTAAATGTGACCTCCTTCTTTTAATTTTGTTACCAGTGCCTCAACATCAGGTAAAATTGAACCGGCTTGTCTCACAGGTGGATCCTCAACAGAAATAACTTCTATTCGCGAAGTTGTATCTACTGCTAAATCTTTTGGTGTTAATTTCTTGATCGGTTTCTTTTTAGCTTTCATGATATTTGGCAATGTGGCATATCGCGGCTCATTCAAACGCAAATCTGCACTCAATACTGCCGGAGTTTTCACTTTGACAATCTCTAAACCACCATCAATTTCTCTTGTAATCGTCAACTCACCCTGCCCATGCTCGATCTGTTGAATAATTGACAGACATGAGTATCAACATATTCAAGTAAACTCAATAAACATTGAACGAGTGTGTGAACTTACTTTACTGCAGAATGTGCCAGCAGGCCAATCCAATATTCCCGCTGTCATCTGTGCCGTTTGATTACAGTCATCGTCTATAGCTTGCTTTCCAACAATTATCACATCAGCCTTTTCATCTTGAGCTATTTTCGCTAATATTTTTGAGATATGAATGGGTTGAAGGGCTTCATACTCAGCACCAGATACTTCAACATGTATTCCTCTATCAGCGCCCATAGCCAATGCAGTTCTTAATGTTTCTTGAGCTTGCATAGGGCCACAACTCACAGCTATCACCTCTTGAGCTAATTTGTTCTCCTTCATTCTCACAGCTTCCTCAATTGCTATTTCATCAAATGGATTCATTGAATGTTTAACCCCATCTGTTACGACACCCGTCTTATCTGGCTTCACACGAATCTGAATTCATATTATACAATTGAACAATGACTGAATACTTTTTTTTTTTTTCATCATCTATTTCACACAAGAAGTGGATCAAATTAATTGAAAATATATTATCAGTGCATATCAATTAAGTACTGAATATGGCAATAAATAGCGTTGGTATGTTTGTATTTGTCGATTTTTAAGAAATACCTTGACTGCATAGTCGATAACTCGCTTCACTCCAACAAGTACTCGAGCCATTATTTATTTAAGTCTTTTGCGGCAGTTGTTTGGAAATTTTTGCAAAGTATGCTCGCAGAGTTACTCTGGTAATATATTTAATGCTCCTTGGGATCAAAAGTCCACAAATTGTCTGGCCTAAAAACGCGAAGAAGGGGAAGTGTTACGTCACAACAAATGATAAACATGTGAAACAGAGAACAGCCACTTCATTTTGTTAAGCATCATTTTCGGATGTGAAGACTTTTTTTTACCGTCAATTATTTCATAATTTGTCCAATAATTAATGTCCCAGAATTTAATCAATATATTGATTACACTTTAAGACTGTCTAAGAAAATATACAAATCAACTGTACATATGTATGGAGCTTTTTGACAATTCTTCTGTCAACTTCATTATATTCGTCCCTGCCAATGGGCTTCGGGTATGTTCGGCTTTTTTTTCCACTCTTCCTAACCCCATATGTCATCCAGTGTTCTAACACTGTGTATCCCTACGCGCGCGCAATTATTCAAAACTTCAATTATAACGGTGTAGTTGAAAAATTTTTAATTGTTCAAATGTCAATCAATCGAGATTTTGATATCAAATCAATTAGTGACTATCGCAATATAGGAACGGATATTTTAATGATGGAAAATAAAATATTGTAGGAGAAAAGGACTTTTCTCGTGGATCATACCAAATATAAATTAATTGGATTAAAAGACATCGATATTGGATTATTTTTTAGCTCAGAAATTTTTTTCTGCTGTTGGCAAATCCTCAAATGTGATTGGGTAATTCAAGGAAATATATAGTAGAGGGAGATAGTGGAGTGCCGAAGATAGCCGAATGCCACAATTCAAATGTATGAAACATGTATATCGATACGTAATAACCCCCTATGTTTTATGTTTGTTGTGTGTAGTGCATCTCAACACCACCAGTTGTTGTAAATTCAGTTCTTCAATGGCGGCAATATTCAAATACAAACAGGCTGCAACAAAATTCAATTTTCAATATCTTGTAATAAACCCATTATTTAAATAAATAATAAATAGTTATTATTTGAATAATATATAGTTTCGTCTTTATTATTCAGTAAATACTGCGAACACAAAAATGATTCACCTGCTTAGTTAATTTTAAATCGTATCAAACAAAAATACTTCAAAAGCCAAAAATTAACGAAAAGTATGTGTATTATTTAATTATTCGTTGTGACGACGTAGAGGTATTCTAAACATATTTTACTATAATATGATAAAATAAAGTGATGGTGTAAATTCATTCCACCATACAATTCCAACAGCAACTTGTGAAAGGACATCTATTTATAATTGTTATAAATAAAAATATTATATAATTTATTTTCACATAAATACGAAATAAAATAATGTGAATAAGTGTACGTGGATTAACGGTTACTCTTTAGAGACCTGGATAAATACAGCTCTACAGTTAATTAATACGTATTTATATATCTATATATATATATATATATGGCAACAATTTGTATTCACTTCTCTGCTTTAATTCTTCATTATACATATGTACCTACCTACACTATGCAGTAAAACAACAATGCAGATATAAATTATATATACATAAATTTATATATATCCATACTGGCATAAGTATGTATATATGTTAGCAATTTCACATACAATTATAATTGCAATAATGCGTCTAAGAAATATGCACACTCACTACATTCACAATGTTGATTATTTCATTTATATAACTTCATATATTGATACTATGCGAATATAACCTATAATATAACAACAAGGGAAATGAATCGATTAAAGTTTATTATTTCTTCGTCTTTTTTTTTTTTTTTTCCGTTATATTATTTTCGTTATATTATCAATTGTGTGTAATAAGATAGTAAAGGTACAGTCTAATTTTACTAGGAAATCGGCTCTGTGCTGCAGGGTAAGTCAATTTTTGTGATATGAAACACCTACGGGCGATGACAATTACCAATTCCTATAGTAGACGACCCTGCAGCAAGATTTCATTGTTTATATATAATAAGATATAGTTTTAATAAAGAGATTTCATCGTCTATATATTTTTTAGCGTTGTATTATGGTAAATAGAGAGTAAAAACTTCAAATATTATTATATATATATATATATTTATATATGTATCGGCCAACCCCGCGACGATTGAAAAATGGCTCACTATTGATAATGATTTAGGAAATTTCGGAAGTTGCAATAAGTATTTCCTTAAATAATATATATTTAATGAGCCACTGGTACGCGCACTCCGATGTATATTGTGCGTAATAAATGTCCAACTCGAAATACTTTCTAAATAATGAGATTGAGATGAAAATCAAATATTACATCTGGGAATCATTTGTATTCTTGTCACTTGTTATTTTGTGATTGTATATCAATCATTAATGACATTATCACTGTTTGGCCTATTTCATTATTCTATAAATTAGTGCGCTGGATATATTTTCAATTATATTTGAATTTTTCAGAGACATTCAAAGAAGTTGGGTGAACGATGATGATGATGATGATGATAACATTAACGATTGATCAGCAATGCGGAAAAGTGACAGTGATAATTCCAATTTCATGTGTAACATCTACTTTTAAAGTTTTGTATAAAATCAAAAACTCATCACAGTACAACTCGTGTATAATAACACTTGAAATAAGTGTCGCACGTACGATATCGAGTATATAATACGCTCACAGGAACTAATGAGTGAATTTTTTCAATTGGTCCAAATTTAAATTGATCTTAATTGGTCATTACATATTTTCTTCTGTTTTTCTCATTATAATTTTCAAATGTTCAGTCGTACTAGAATACTATTTGAAAAAACTAATCAGTTTAAAGTGAATTCACGACAATATTTATATTAATCGCGAATCCAAAACTCCAATTTGCAAATATGATTCCGTGGCCAGTCATACGACAAATATCGTTGAATTGGTCCTTATTCAAATTTTTGTGAATTCTTAATAGCTATAAAAGAAGTAGAAAGTGAACGTTGTCCCATCGAGTTCCATCAACTTTGAGTTTGTATGAAAACATTGTGGGGGGATGGGGCTGGCCATAGCCGTCAAATTCGAAAGATATAGATTATACGTATGTATATCTGACGTCTCCTTGGAGATGAAAACACGAGAAGATATAGCAGCCAGTGCAAAATGCTCCTCCCTTGAGCATACCAGCCTCAAATACAGACGAAAAAAAAGAAATAGGCGTGGTAATAGATGAGTTAAAGGAGTATACGAGTGCCAATTTATCATATTTTATCTATAAACACGAAAGTTCCCATGCGCTCCTCTCACACTCACTCTCTCATGTGTTATTTTTCCATTGAATCAATAAATTCCCATTTCTAAATTCAAGTTCAGTAGACTCGCTGTGTTATCTACAATACATCAATACTATCTACAACAGTATAGTGGCAATAGTAGTACCAAGTGGTAGTAGCACAAGTAGGTAGATATATATATATATAATATATATATATGTAAATACGAAGCAGGTGAAGTAATCGAAATAGTTGTAGAAGTAGCAATATTGATAAATCATAATATAATATATTTAATCGATTATTATATTTAGAGCCATTGGTATTCTACACATAGACACTTTTATCTCACTGTAGTCACTATGGTTTTCTAAATATAAAATATCTAAAGCAATGTCTTCAATATATATATATATATATATATATATATATATATATATGACACTAATTGCATCAATGTGCGAGTTCTAGTAAAGGACAGCCTCAGCAAAGGGTATACGACAAATGCACGAGTTATAGAGATTCTTCTGTGTCGGTGAATTTCCGTTTCCATGATGCTGCTTTAACGCTTCTTTTATTATATAATATATCTGTATAGATATTATTGGAATTTTTTTTCTATTCAACTTACTATATCGGCGCGTCGTTTTCACGGAAATCTCTGTAGATATATCCGTATGATTCTCGCTTACGGTTTTATCACTTTGACGCTTTGCTATTATTGAGTTTCATTTTACACGTTTCTCTATAGACGCACTCCGTCAACTTTAACTATAAAATAACAAATGTTTGGCGGCGACGAAGCTATACGTCATCTAAGGTTTTTATCTTATATATTTCCGTGTATTGTTTTTTTATGATGAAGTATGATAATGTCCGAAAAACATTTAGACACAGATCAAGAGATGGATGGAATGCACCTCGCAACACGACAAAAATTTAACTTGTAGAATAATGCTATATAAATTTCATTAACAAGAAGAGTTTGTTCTTTTTTTTTTTCACGTAGTGACAGAAGTGAAGAGAATTTTGTTGGGTGATGAAGTTGACGCCGGAATTTGCGAGAATAAAAAAATATAAACTACTTTAGAAAAAAGAGAATGCAATCAAGGTGATAAGTGAATAAAAATTTAAACGATTCATAAAACGATTTAATTGATGAATATGAGGGGGGAACACAGCTGAACTTTAAGGGGAAAAACTAAAAGAAAAATGAGAAGATGTTGAGACATGATGACTCAATAACTATATATATAATATGCTGCTTCACATTCATCTATCATAAATTTACTTCTATACACCTACGTCATTTACCCCATTCTCGTCCAATCATTCATTGCCATTTTTAATTCTATTTTATGTCTTCATCAATATTTGTATATAATAGTAATTTCTAAAATGCACAAAATGCGCATAACTGTTGACGTTATCAAACACAATAATGTGTTAACATGGCCACACATTATCAGAATATTCAATTGCCTAAATATATGATTTGATTTTTCATTCCTTACAACTTCTGAGGATATAACATATTATTGCAGACGTGCGACCCTCGTCTCAAAGGCAGTGAATAACAATGAAACCTTGTACATTCGAGCGGAGGCCACATGCACCATCTTTTTCTCCAATCATTCCAGTTACAATAAATTCAATCATTATTTAGTAACTGAATTAAAAGTAAAATTGCGTCAAGTTTGCAATCAATATTGATTATTATTGACAGTGTTATATTATTTTAATATAAATGAAACCGTCGGTATTTATTAGTTGTAGTTGACTCATCGCATACAGCGAAGATTTAGATGGCTCGTGGACCAAAACATTCTCATTATATCTACACGTACAAATACGCATATACAAAATATGCGATGTTCATTGTGAATTACGAGTATTGTTTCTTCTTATTCTTGCATAAATCAACATTTCCTAATACATTATTGGCTCTAGGTGTGTACTAAAATATCATATCCAAACTTTTTTTTTCCCACAAATTAAATAAATACATTATATACACTGTAAGTATATCTATATAAGTATATATATACATATATATATACTGTGTGACAGATGTTTATGTACGTCTGGCTTTCAAATTATTTTATTCTTCAATTTTGTTTGTCAAGATGACGAACATTCAGCTAAATGCTTCCTCTGTAGCTTCACTTATATTAAATCCTATTCAATGTTTAATTTTTTTTCTGTTTGTTTTCGTTGATGTTATCATCAAATTAAAACCTCATTTTCCAAATCGTATACAATTGTACACAGAATTATACAATGTATAAGAGAATTGAATCTTTATATTTCTATCTAACGTCACAAACAGAACAGAGCTCTCATTTCACGCTACGTATATACTCATAGGGTGTTTTGTTCCAACGTCTTGCACACGGCAAGCGGAAAGTGAGTTGAGTAAAATGAAGTGGTATATAGATGAAACGCGTGATGGGGATAGAAGTAATCGAAGAGAGGTGGTATATACTAGATAGATGGCAAAGTCGAAACAAATTATATCAGACCCATCACTCTATATCTGCATATGAATACATACATACTCATACACGCACTCGCCCATACATATTTATATATATAAATACAGAGGGAGAGGTAAGGCAACCAGGTGCAATTTAATACACTGAACCGTTGTCGGTCTGGCCCCTATTCTTTCATGTGTATATATATATATATATGTATTTCTGTATGCCTAGATATTTATAGGCCGCGTTCGGGCGTGTGAGCGATTGGCTTTAGAAGCCCTTGATTATTCCATAGGCCTCGAAAGTTGACATTACGAGATAGAAGATCCATAGTGAGAAGAGAAACACTGAAGTGATGATTTTTGCAGTGAAAGGTCCACCCAATTCACCGCCAATACTCTTTGATCGTCTCACAAGCAGTACAATAATCACTATGCAGGCTTCAGAGCAAAAGAGGGTGACTGAGAAGGCCAGGCTGTAAATCAAAATGTTGTTATAGGAATTATTGTTAGGCGATTGTGATTTTTCAGATGGCCAACAAACAGCAAATGCGAGAATAATTATATGAATTTTAATTTTGAAAAGATTTTCATGTCAAATTTGTTTAATTAATATGTGAAAGTGGCTAATGTTCTTTTTTGATATATTTAAGAATAACAGTCTCTCATTGCCATGCCACATCACCGAGTTCAGGGGTTGTCATGTCTATATACTTACTTGCCAGGTTCCACCTGAAACTCATTTCCATGGTAAGCGTGATAAATGGCAGCAATGCTCCACGCAATGCCGATGCCCAGGAAGACGTTTACCGCGTTGCTACCGGTCACGTTTCCAACACTCGCGTCCGCATACTTATCTTGACAGGCAGCTACCTTGCTGGCGAACGTGTCTAAAATTTTCCAAATATATAAAGTTATTACATTATTAAGTACAGGTAATAATATCTAAACTTTTTCTCCATTTTTTTAAAATGAAAATATAAATATTTATGTTCATAATGCGCTCAATGTAAAATATACTGGAGTACAATTTTTTATTTTTTTCAGATGGCCAGGACTTTATTTTACATTTCTGGAAAACTTAATCTCAGTTGGTCGATCTATATAACTACTACAGTCGAGAAGTAAGAGAAACGACGGGTGGACAAACTTTTGCTGAGTGAGATATACCCAACGATAAATTCACCATGCCGTGATGCAACTTGTAAATAATTCGTCAACAGTTTTTTTTTTTACCCACCGCGAAAAAAGCAATTTGAAAGTGTTGACAAGGATAAAAAATAGAATAAACGAAACGAATTTTATTATCATATTTGAGCAGTGAAAATTACAACTGGACTCCATTAGTCTGTGAAACGCGATATTTTTTTGACAGAAGCGAACGGTTAGCACTAATCCGTTGGTAGGTGGCCGATCGATGGCCTCCACTGTGACTCACTTTATAGGATTTCATAAAAGTATTTCAACCACCAGATAGCGGCATACTGAAAATGGAAATGACTTTGTATATAGTGACCACTGCTTTCTTTAATTACCTCAAGGTTCATTGTAATACGATTACCATTCGGTATCGCGTACAGCCATTATATTATTATAGTTATTATCATTTCTTCATTCGATTATGTCAACGAAACTCGAAGAATTTGTTATTAACAATAATAAATTATCGAATTTATTGTGACGGGTGAAATACATAAAAGCCAATGGCAATATCGCCGTATTCAACGTCGACCTGCCACCCCACAATGTTGATGAAAGTCTCAGAATAATTCGTTACTGCCTCGCAACCGTGACACTATCGACCCTCCGACATAATTACATAGTCCATCTCTGTTATACTATCATCCCGATTTGGTGACATAACCTTGATGAAAATTAAAATAACTCTATAAAACTTTATCAATGAAGCAACGATATTTTTTAAATCTAACAGTCGATGAAAAACAAGCGAGTGACAGATTATAACGTATATACATGGAGGTATATATGCAGACGGGAACGTATATGGTGGATAAGGCAAAGCTGGTAAACAGCAAAGAAAAAAAAAGTGAAAATGTAGAGGCAAGGTCGGAAATGGCTGGTTGGCTTTCAGTACAGTGACTTGACAAATTAATTTCAACCAGCAGCGAGTTTTATATTTTTTCTTTTTTTTTTTTTCGTTGCGGTATCTCACGAGTGAACTTCAGAGTCTTGTACAAATGATCATAAAGTACAGATTAAATTGAAGGAGAATTTACGAAAATTAATACTACTCCTATTAGTTTTTTCTTTTTTTTTTTTAATTGTACGGCAAAAATTGTTGAGATGATTATCGTGTAAATTTGACCGATGCATGGACTCTTGATTCACCGCTAAACTGATGTATTTCAATTGACAGGACTTAATTGGGTTAAGCGGTAGGTGTTAATAAGGTACCACAGAGATAGACACTCTCGAACATCTGTATATAATTGATGTTCAATATCCATCATCGAACGTTAATGAAGTTTGTCCATATGATAATAATAATAATAATAATAATAGTAGTTTGGTGTTGATTATCACACACATGCATACAATAAAGTATATATATGTATTATATAATGACTTACCGGGAATACTAGTTCCAAGTGCAACAAAGACAACTGCAGTGACTGAGTCCTTGATACCGAGGGTGCAACCAAAATGCGATGCAACATCACCAATAACAGCAGTGACAACACCAATGCCACATATACTAATGACAAAACACAGATATCCGCCAGCAATATCTGCAACAATTCATTAGTATATTCAATTATATTTCATATTCATCAACAGGTTGAATGACTAATTAGTGTATGGTTACCTGCGAGCTTCTACAATAAAAGTAAAAGGCCACTTGAGATGTACATGGCGTTTCAAAGGTTAATTATAACTGAGTGAGTGTCGTCTACAGGCATTTTATACTTTTAATTCATTATCCACTCTTTTAGTATTTAATTGTGCATTCTAATACAGTGATATTTTTAACCGACCGTTAATAATTAATCATCCATCTACGTTCCAACACTTCAATTAAATCTGAATTTGTGACACTGGAATTATAAATATTTATAATGCAGGTCCACTGGATTTTTCTATTTGGTTTAACAATTTTTTATTCAACAAGTCATATTATGTAAGCTTCATATTTTTAATATATTCCGAACATTATTTTGATCAGTGTAAGTTTCGAAAATCGCAATATTCGTGTTTAAATAGAGTGGGATGTGTGGACATTCACGCGAATATAGAAACTTTCTACTCCACATATTTTATATACGAATTATTCGAAGACATTGTCAATTTTATTTTATTCTCTTTCACCATTCTGTAGAATATCTTTCGGAGGAATAAAAATATTTCGCAAATGGCGTTGATATACCGTTGTGAATATTTTCAACAGAAAAATTCACATCAACACACCCCCATCAAAAGCTTTTCATACAGATCCAACGCGGAGAATGAAGTAAAAAAAAAATAGGCATGACTATAAATTTGATATTCTGTCGGTTCGAGTCTCTGAATTCATTTAATTGCGTGAAATATTCATACCTACACATATACATATATGCATATGCAGTAGGGCGCGGTTGACTCGAAGATCTATCGTGTATTGGCCGATGAAAATTTAAAAACGAGATTCAGCCGTTCGGACTGATGAATTCACATTGCATATTACTGGTACTTTGAAACTAGTTAACAACCCATACGGTTACAACTATATGTTCATTTTTACGTTATAGAATTCGCGTGAGAATTTAATATTCGAACTGCATTAAAAACGACCGTGTAGCATTTCAACAATAAGCGGATGCTGTAATTTATTTCTGGAAATGTTCGATTTTTCATTCACATGTCAAAGCACAAAAAAAACTTTGTCCCCAATGAATTGAGGGAAAGATATGTTTGTATGATTATAGGAATATATATTTAATAGGTTCACCTCGCACTATATATCACTAGTAATCCAGATTTCGTTCGAGAAAATGTGACCCAGTTTTGTCTCCCTCATGAGAAATTATGGTTGCCACGCGTGGAACACATCCTAATGCACATAAGACTGGAGACAAAGGTGAAGACAGACATTGCTACAAACGCAAAGTACTACATACCAATTCTCTCAATCGTTTTCGGCACCCTACGCACAATGTTTTATTACCAATCCTGAATTCACGCGTGATTCACCTATCTATATAATTATAATATGTTTATATGCGTAGTAATTTCCAAGAGCAATTGCACGAAAACAACGTGTCCTACTAGCAAAAATAAACGGAAAATTTTCGAAAAACAAAGAGAGCAATAAAGGTGTATTTCTTCCCTATTGCACAGAGTATTTCCTTTATTATGGGTATTTTGGGTGATGATGCTGAATGTTCCCAATAAATTTCACATCAATTCCCTCTTTCGCAACCGATTGAGCATTTACAGATATATATATATATAGTTACATCAAAGATACCGTAAAGATATATCGTTCTGTCCATAAGAGATGTAATCATAACTCTGTCACATAAACTCATGCCCTATGCAATGTAGAATTGTAATGTT
This sequence comes from Galerucella tenella, assembly GCA_910591685.1. Taxonomy (NCBI): domain Eukaryota; kingdom Metazoa; phylum Arthropoda; class Insecta; order Coleoptera; family Chrysomelidae; genus Galerucella; species Galerucella tenella. Next base: position 4,718 of record CAJUYH010001213.1, on the reverse strand, counting down.
ACACAATAGTAAAGGATTTGAGATTATTGCAAGCACATGAAACATTTTCAAATTACAGAGCCATTTGATAGAAGATATGGCGTTGCTATATTTAATAGGCGACATCAAATATGGAATTTGGAGAAGTATGATGTGGCACATTCCTATGTGTAGGAATAAAAAAATTCTTCGAGGTAAATTCTCCCAGTTGATTTGAATTCATGTGAAATAAATTCAATATGTTTTCGTGAAACAACGTACACAAATATGCATAGGAATGTGAATGCATTATAAAAGTAGATATTTTATCTTTTACCGAAAATTCAAATTTTCAGAAATCCTATGAGAATTCAAAACCCGCAGTTGAGCACTTTACGAATTTATTTGTACACGTGCCATCGGTTTTACAATCATTTTATTTTGTCCTTGATAATAATGACATCAAATATATATATATATGTTGAGTCCGCTCGTTATCCTTTATTTTTGAACGTGGAAAAAGACATGAATAGCGAGAAGGGGAGAGAACAACGTTTGCTCTATGATTATTTATCGATAAAAGCATCGACACGTCTTACGTTATATATCGTGACTTTGACTTCTATTCTTTCACATTTCTAGAGTAACAGAATTTATATAAGAGTATTCTCCAAATCAGATTTTTTAAATGCATTACATTAATAAAATGAAAATAATATATTAATAAGTATGAAATTTTAACCAAATACTACCATATAATACTACCTATTTTTTTCACTTATTGATGACTTCAAAATGATAAAAAATGAAACGATATACTCCGCCTCATGAAAAAATGCATTATCAAACTCCAAACGGTTCCCGTACTTTTCTTATCACGTCATGATTACCATTTATATATATATATGATGATAACTGAAAATCCATGAGAGAAATACAACGGCCACAGAATTCTTCGTGGCATATATGTTGATGCATGTATATATTTTCATGCAGAGCTTTCATACCCACTATTGGGGCAAATGGAAGCAGTATGAAAATAAAAAAAAGCAGAAAATAAATATATAGATGCGAAACCACGCGTGGCATGTGTTCCAGAATCCACATAGTGTCTATATACACATTCGTCCTCGCATTTCACGAGTGGAGGGCGTATTATTCCGCCTAAGCCGTCGGTATATCGCATTTCAACTCAACAGTGCAGCTACTCACCCTCCTATCTTATTCCTGCGTTCTGTCTCTATCTATTCGCCTGTTCACGACCAACTTTATTTTCCGCGAATCCATGGTTATGAGTCTGTCACTTGCATATACCACCTTTAGTTTACCGTATACATTTCTTCGGATTCCTTGTGCTTTTACTGTTACACTCAAAGTTACGTATGTTTGCTAAATTTCCCTCAAGAGTTGTGCAAATGTCTTTTGTAAAAAATGCTCGCCACAATGTTTTACACCACAGCTAATATATCACGTTCGACTGTTATTGGAGAGCTCGAAGAAATGTCATAAAGATAAAAAATATCCGACTAAAAAACGTGCTCAGTCAATTTTCTCATTCATTTATAACGAAAAGCATGAAACATGAAGTTGGGTCAAGCACGTTCGTGCACACAATTGAAAGTGAGATACATTTAGCTTTCATCACACTCCTCGAAGTATTTTAATGGACCGTATAAAAAAAAAATGAAAACGTGCGAGCGGGGCAAGGCTAGTGATAGAACCAAATTCGCTTAGCACGTCGATTAATCACGTGCGATTACTTCACCGATCATACGAATAATTATTAAATCCAGTAACGAAGAATAGCTTTAGGCACTGAGGGGCATCAGAATCATTGTCATAAATCAGGTGTATATATATGTATATAAGCCACCCTCTTCTTTTTGCTGACGCTTATTCACTGCTAAAACATCCTGGCAGCGACTGATCGATTCATCTACCAAGGCTACATTTTCCTCACAATAATGTAATTTGAAATAGTTTTCGAGTTACAGTAGAGCAATATTATATTTATTCAGCAATTATGATATTCATGCATATGTGCAAAAAGATTCGTAGATAATTCGTAAATACTGCGGTGTTCAGCTTTGTTAAGTGGTATTAGCGTCTATATACTCGTACATATTCAAATCGAGCGAGGAATATGTAATTCTGCAGTTGGCATGCGAATGTGAAATGTGTGAATGAACAAAGTCAGTAAGATGAAGGGACTATATGTATATGGTAGACAATAGATACCGCAAATCCCACGAGATTTTGAAGCCCCTTCATGACATAATATTCACCCCGCATACTATGGTATAATTTCCGTCCGGCCCATTAGCATATTTCAACTTGAGCGATTCGAAGGACAAAGATTTTGAGCAAACGATATCCTCTACATACTATCTTCTCATTAGCTCCATAAATTTGAAACGATAGAAGATACGCATTCATATACTGTCGATTTAAACTTTTCTGTTTGATATCATAAAATTTTTCAATACCTCGCATAATATATGGAGTTGGTTGATAAATTTATCTATTTCACACTTTTGATAGATTGCCATCTATGCATACTAACTGAAAATATCGTCGAGATATTGTATGTATATGGCTATATACGGCTCAAGATTATAAAAAGTATATCTGACAATAGTGTACCGTAGATGGATATCCGGAATTCTGTTCTGCTGATATATCTTACAATATTTTTCCAGTCTACCATCGAAACACTCTCAATACACCACGTATATATCGATGGAATTAAAAAAAAAATTAGGCAAATAGCCCAGAAATCCAAAATAAAATTTGGTATGGCTATTTATTATTAGCTCGATAACAATTAACACCATATAAAATGTCGATTTTTTTTACCCAGCCATTTATATGACCTTCGTTAACATTAAATTTTTTTTTATATTATTGAAGATGACTGTTCAGTGAATATTAATATTCACTTTTTCTTTATCCGTTGATCCGTTTCTTATTGTAGAGCAAAGTAATTATTTGCCTGTTTTTAGTCTTTGAAAAATGAGACGATATCAATACCTTCTTATCACAACGTGATGAAAAGTAAAAAAATAAACATATAATAATCATAGAAAAAATAAAATCTTTCATTTCTAATCGTCCATTTTGCCTGTCAATATTCACAAATCATTATTATTTTTCTACAAACTTGTGAGTATACATTTATAAATTCATGACTTGTGAAAGTAAACTCGATAAATAATGTACGTATATGTGCAAATAGTTACCGGTTGGGGGAACGAAAGCAAATAAAACCTTCCAGAATATAGTGAGAGAGTGCATGAGATAGTCGGCAGCTGATGGGGATGAGGATCCACCTTGTGTACCTCCTTCATCAGCCTCGTCATCGTTCCCCGCGCTCACTGTTAGTGCTTCCGTAAATTGTTCCTTCCAAGAACTGGTACCTGTGATACAGTATTAAATTTATATGTGTACAGAATGTATATATATATATATATATATAAGGAAATAGAAATATAAACAATCGGTACATTTTATCTAAGGACAGAGTGATTGATGTGATAGATTTGTAGGTTAAAGCAGTAAATAAAAAATACAAAGTGTGTACGATATATAAGAATAAAAATAAGTCTGACTATTATGGAGACATACCCCGTAATAATTTTTTTCTTACATCGGCATCAGTCGATCGCGTCGTACAACTTTTTCTGCTGTACTTATTGATGAGAAGAGAGGGGAAAAAAAAGCAACAATATAAGATGGAAAAAAAACACGCTTCAATCCATACTTGTGTTTGTGTCACAACAGCGGGGGACTGAGTGGCTGTATGCGTGTGTGTTGTATTCGGTCACACGTTCACGACTTTTTGCGCAATATAGGTATATTTGATAAGATTGTGGTGCAAACAGGAGGGTGCAATGGAGCACCACCGCTATTCATCGTCTACCAGATGTGACACTTCACATTAACCGTAAATTTATCTTGTTAATGTGCTGGACGTGATTGTAATGTTACTCAAAAGATTATTGTTAAAATATAGAGATGCCACAGGCGACATATTCATTATGATATTTGTATGTTTTGTGAGGGAATCGTGAGTTTTAAGAATGTGAGAAACATTGTCGCTGAACAAACATTCAATGGACTGAAGTTAAATGTCAAAAGTAAAACACATCCGTGTAAGATGATTTGTAATGACAGTGTGCATGTGTAAAATGATGGAAAAAGTCTTTTCAAACAGAGAGAAATGTCACGTGAAAAAGAGCGAAGAGAGAAGCACAACGCAACGAAAATAGAACAATGAAACGCTTGTGTAATGACCGTAGCGCCCTCAGGGCGTCAACGGCATCCATTGAAATAATACTGAATCTCACACAACTCCATTTTCTCTTTGGTCTTCAAGTAGGTGCTTTGTAACATGCATTTTATATGATGATAAAGTGACTTGATCAGGTTATACAAAAAATGAAGAAATAAAATGTAGAAATTGAGCAAATTTACCGAGAATAATTGAGGCGTTTGCTCGCTGTACAAGTTTATCCACTGTATTTTTAAACTCCTTAGATTCTTTAATTCTGATTTGAGCTGTTGACACTTCACCAAGTCGCGGTCTTCCTAACAGCGCCATTTTCTCCTCCTCGGTGCGGTCTTCTGGCGCCTTCAGTTCTGCTGCTGCAGCTATTCCTGCCTCGACTGCAAAGAAACAATTGCCCAAACGGTAAATTCATTTCCACATACATACAAATATATATATATATATATATATATATATATATATATATATATAG